>JBBDGP010000545.1:1555000-1742500 GCA_037952835.1 Lithobates septentrionalis
TCTGTCTCTCTCTGTTTACCTGTCTCTCTCAACAGCATGTGGTGAAAACTGTGTTTTTTCCCATATTTTACATGTTCCTTGTTAACAACGCTTTTAAACAAAAACGTGTATAAACCCTCTCTGTCTGTCTCTGTCTCTCTCTCTGTGTCTCTGTCTGTGTCTGTCTCTCTGTCTGTCTCTCTTTCTCTCTCTCTGTCTGTATCTGTCTCTCTCTGTCTGTGTCTGTCTCTCTTTCTGTCTCTCTGTCTGTCTCTCTGTCTGTCTCTCTGTCTGTCTCTCTGTCTGTCTCTCTGTCTGTCTCTCTGTCTGTCTGAGGCATTATAAGGCTGGAATGGGCCTGGATCCTCCTGGGCATCGTCAGCCAGGGAGCCAGATAAAGTGGTGGACTGGCGCCGCGTGCGGGTTGTTTCCCACTCCTTTAGGGATTGCTGCACCACACGCTTAACAAAAGACTCCATCTGTTGATTTTCTGTCTCTTTTTTCCCCCGCCGCCCAGGCATAACATGGATCACATAGTGATTTGCCCTCCAGGACTCGTGTCCCACATCCCCAGCATGCTCTGCGATCAGAGCGACTGTCATGACGGTGGGTGTGGTGTCTGGAGGAGGAATGGGAACATCTACTCTGCTGGTGGGTCTGGTACGAAGAGTCACTTCTGGACCCGGAAGAAGAATGTTGATGTTGCTGTTGCGGCCTGGCAAGGTCTCTGTCGTCCCGTACAGATTGATGATCTGACCTAGAAGGGCTGAACAAAAATAAAGAGGGGTAGGGAAAGTGATAGAGGCATGGCGTTAAGACGCCTGTCCATCCACGAACGATCCTAGCCCCTTCCCCCTCACATACCTTGAGCGTGAGGGCTGGCCACGTGAAGGCAGTGACCTATCCATGGCACCTCAGAGGATGACTGACAGCTTGTAGCGAATGCCAAACAGTCCTGGGACAGAAGAGAGAAAAGTGCTACTGTCCCTTTAAGAGCCGCTATTGTCCCACAAAGCACACACCAGAGCTAGTGATTACCTACTGATAGATGCCCAGGGCTTGGGGAAGCTGCCACACACTGCCAGCAGGAAATCCCACAGAAGCAGTGGCTGACATGCTATTTAAATTCCCCACCCCTGTGACGTCACCGTTGCACCCCTCACTCACTCGCACATTCTCTGTCAGTCGCCTGCGCGGCCACCGGGTCTTCCGCTTAGCCGCACATGCGCAAACAAAGCCTCGGAATCACCCGCGGCGCCGTGCATGTGCAGGAGCTTGCTGCGTCCCGGAAGAAAGACTACACCCTGGAACGCAGAGGCCAGAACAGAGCTAGGGGAAGGAAGATAAGGGGAAAGAAAGTTCTGGACACACCACAAGAAAAACACAAACACTGCCATGGAGATGATATATGAATGAACTGAAGACTCCTGACCTTGCCAGCTGTGCTGCACGTCACCACCTGGGCATACACAGGCTGCCCCCCACCACTGGGACATACATGCCTGAAGCCGCTCACTCGCCCATGGCTGGGTCCTGGGCTCTCCACACCGCTCCGATGGTATGCCTGACATCGGCCTGCTCAGGGCTTTATTCATCCGAATGGACGTAAAGAAACATAAGTGCATATATTGTAGGTCCAAAGAGGAGGACAAATAAGGAATGCAATAAGCTCAAACTTATGAGAGTGGGGTCCTATAGCATTGGAGAGGAGGCAGGGTTAACCCACATGTAGGCTGCCATGGAGTCTGTCAGGAAACAACAGTTTTTCAACAGAGGAGGAACACAAGGGGCGCCCCTTGTGGTCCTCTTATGTAATTTCAGAGATTTGTTCCTGTCTCAGGTGGAGCTGCCTTCTGTAAGTACATCAACCTTCCTATGTGATTTTTTAAAAGGCTTACTCCTGCGGATGTGCATTAGCATTTGTTTGCACCACAATTTTAATTACTGTTTGTGTTTTTCAACAGAAAATCTCTTTTGCAGTTACAGGGATAAGACACACTATTTAACACTGGCAGGGGTGCTTACAATGGTCAGATTTTATTTATGTATGTAAAACATTTATCCCAAAGGGAAAAAAAAATATTTGTTGTAACTTATGTTAAAGTTTTACCTGGAGTTCAGCTTAATTTGTTACTGCTAGTACATCTAATGCCCCGTACACACGGTCGGATCTTCCGACGGAAAATGTGTGATAGGACCTTGTTGTTGGAAATTCCGACCGTGTGTAGGCTCCATCACACATTTTCCATCGGATTTTCCGACACACAAAGTTGGAGAGCAGGATATAAAATTTTCCGACAACAAAATCCGTTGTCGGAAATTCCGATCGTGTGTACACAAATCCGACGGACAAAGTGCCACGCATGCTCAGAATAAATAAAGAGATGAAAGATATTGGCCCCTGCCCCGTTTATTGTCCCGACGTACATGTTTTACGTCACCACGTTCAGAATGATCGGATTTTCCGACAACTTTGTGTGACCGTGTGTATGCAAGACAAGTTTGAGCCAACATCTGTTGGAAAAAATCCTAGGATTTTGTTGTCGGAATGTCCGAACAAAGTCCGACCGTGTGTACGGGGCATTACAGTCCCCTCACTTCAGACATTGCTGCTGTCCAAATCTGCCCCCTGTGAACATTCATCCAAATCGGTGTCGGTAAAAAACAGGAGGTATGTTACTAGCCAGATCACCAAAAAGAAAACACAGCCATTACATCTAATGTTTGGTAAGCTGTCATATATTACATTTTTGGTTTTGGGTTTAATACTGCTTTAACCCAGAGCCTGAAACAATTAATCCCTGCAGCATCAGGAGTTCAGAGAAAGAAAGAAGACAGAGTATCCCTGCAGTGAAGATTTCTACTGGATTCTGCTGCCTGCACGATGTGGGAAATATTTCATAAGGCTCGATTCACACTAATGTATTTTTTGATGCTTTTTGCAGAAACGCATTTAATTTTTTTAACCACTTGAGCCCCGGACCATTATGCTGCCTAAGGACCAGAGGTCTTTTTCCAATTTGGCACTGCGTCGCTTTAACTGCTAATTGCGCGGTCATGCAATGCTGTACCCAAACGAAATTTGCGTCCTTTTCTTCCCACAAATAGAGCTTTCTTTTGATGGTATTTGATCACCTCTGCGGTTTTTATTTTTTGCGCTATAAATGGAAAAAGACCGAAAATTTTGAAAAAAAATGATATTTTCTACTTTTTGTTATAAAAAAAATACAATAAACTCAATTTTAGTCATACATTTAGGCCAAAATGTATTCGGCCACATGTTTTTGGTAAAAAAAATGTCAATAAGCGTATATTTATTGGTTTGCGCAAAAGTTATAGCGTCTACAAACTAGGGTACATTTTCTGTAATTTACACAGCTTTTAGTTTATGACTGCCTATGTCATTTCTTGAGGTGCTAAAATGGCAGGGCAGTACAAAACCCCCCCAAATGACCCCATTTTGGAAAGTAGACACCCCAAGGAAATTGCTGAGAGGCATGTTGAACCCATTGAATATTTATTTTTTTTGTCCCAAGTGATTGAATAATGACAAAAAAAAAAAATATTTACAAAAAGTTGTCACTAAATGATATATTGCTCACACAGGCCATGGGCCTATGTGGAATTGCACCCCAAAATACATTCTGCTGCTTCTCCTGAATATGGGGATACCACATGTGTGGGACTTTTTGGGAGCCTAGCCGCGTACGGGGCCCCGAAATCCAATCACCGCCTTCAGGATTTCTAAGGGCGTAAATTTATGATTTCACTCTTTACTGCCTATCACAGTTTCGGAGGCCATGGAATGCCCAGGTGGCACAAAACCCCCCCAAATGACCCAATTTTGGAAAGTAGACACCCCAAGCTATTTCCAGAGAGGCATATTGAGTCCATGGAATATTTTATATTTTGACACAAGTTGCGGGAAAGTGACACTTTTTTTTTTTTTTTTTTTTTTTGCACAAAGTTGTCACTAAATGATATATTGCTCACACAGGCCATGGGCATATGTGGAATTGCACCCCAAAATACATTTAGCTACTTCTCCTGAGTACGGGGATACCACATGTGTGGGACTTTTTGGGAGCCTAGCCGTGTACGGGACCCCGAAAACCAATCACCGCCTTCAGGATTTCTAAGGGTGAAAATTTTTGATTTCACTCTTCACTGCCTATCACAGTTTCAGAGGCCATGGAATGCCCAGGTGGCACAAAACCCCCCCAAATGACCCCATTTTGGAAAGTAGACACCCCAAGCTATTTGCTGAGAGGCATGGTGAGTATTTTGCAGCTCTCATTTGTTTTTGAAAATGAAGAAAGACAAGAAAAAACTTTTTTTTTTTTCTTTTTTCAATTTTCAAAACTTTGTGACAAAAAGTGAGGTCTGCAAAATACTCACTATACCTCTCATCAAATAGCTTGGGGTGTCTACTTTCCAAAATGGGGTCATTTGGGGGGGGTTTGTGCCACCTGGGCATTCCATGGTCTCCGAAACTGTGATAAGCAGTCAAGAGAGAAATCAAAAATTCACACCCTTAGAAAGCCTGAAGGCGGTGCTTGGTTTTCGGGGTTCCGTACGCGGCTAGGCTCCCAAAAAGTCTCACACATGTGGGATCCCCGTACTCAGGAGAAGCAGCAGAATGTATTTTGAGGTGTAATTTCACATATTCCCATGGCATGTTTGAGCAATATATCATTTAGTGACAATTTTGTGCAAAAAAAAAAAAATTGTCTCTTTCCCGCAACTTGTGTCGCAATATAAAATATTCCATGGACTCGACATGCCTCTCAGCAAATAGCTTGGGGTGTCTACTTTCCAAAATGGGGTCATTTGGGGGGGTTTTGAACTGTCCTGGCATTTTATGCACAACATTTAGAAGCTTATGTCACACATCACCCACTCTTCTAACCACTTGAAGACAAAGCCCTTTCTGACACTTATTGTTTACATGAAAAAGTTGTTTTTTTTTGCAAGAAAATTACTTTGAACCCCCAAACATTATATATTTTTTTAAAGCAAATGCCCTACAGATTAAAATGATGGGTGTTTCATTTTTTTTTTTTCACACAGTATTTGCGCAGCGATTTTTCAAACGCATTTTTTGGGGAAAAAACACACTTTTTTAAATTTTAATGCACTAAAACACACTATATTGCCCAAATGTTTGATGAAATAAAAAAGATGATCTTAGGCCG
Organism: Lithobates septentrionalis; assembly: GCA_037952835.1. NCBI lineage: Eukaryota > Metazoa > Chordata > Amphibia > Anura > Ranidae > Lithobates > Lithobates septentrionalis. The sequence goes on from JBBDGP010000545.1 coordinate 1,560,175, forward strand.
AGTACATGGATACCAAACATGACATGCTTTACAATTGCGCACAAACGTGCAGTGGCAACAAAATAAATACATTTTTAAAAGCCTTTAAAAGCCTTTACAGGTTACCACTTTAGATTTACAGAGGAGGTCTACTGCAAAAATTACTGCCCTCGATCTAACCTTCGCGGTGATACCTCACATGCATGGTGCAATTGCTGTTTACGTTTGACGACAGACCGCCGCTTGCGTTCGCCTTAGTGCGAGAGCAGGGGGCGACAGGGGTGCTTTTTTTTTTTTTTTTTTTTTTTTTCTTTATTATTTTTTTGCTTTTTTATCTTATTTTTAAACTGTTCCTTTCATTTTTATTTTTTTTTAATCATTTTTATTGTTATCTCGGGGAATGTAAATATCCCCTATGATAGCAATAGGTAGTGACAGGTACTCTTTTTTGAAAAAATTGGGGTCTATTAGAGCCTAGATCTCTCCTCTGCCCTCAAAGCATCTGACCACACCAAGATCGGTGTGATAAAATGCTTCCCCAATTTCCCAATGGCGCTATTTACATCCAGCGAAATCTAAGTCATAAAATGCTCGTAGCTTCCGGTTTCTTAGGCCATAGAGATGTTTGGAGCCACTCTGGTCTCTGATCAGCTCTATGGTCAGCTGGCTGAATCACCGGCTGCATTTTCAGGTTCCCTGTTGAGACAGGAGAGCCAGAGAAAAACACGGAAGACAGTGGGGGGGGGGGGCATTCCCTCCCACGGCTTGTAAAAGCAGTCTAGAGGCTAATTAGCCGCTAGGATTGCTTTTACATGAAAGCCGACCGCTGGCTGAAAAGAATGATACCAAGATGATACCTAAACCTGCAGGCATCATTCTGGTATAACCACTCAAAGTTGTGAATGGCGTACCTGAAGACAAAAAAATGGTTAACAATAAAGCACAGTAAACGGTAAAGTATAAAAAATTGCATACCTGAAAAGCAAACATGATAAAACATAATAACAATAAAACATTGCAGAATAGAATACAGTAAAAAAGAGCAGAACAATAGAGAGAATAGAGAGAGAGAGAGAACAATAAAACGACAACTATTTTTTTTTATTTTATATATTTTTTTTTTATTTTTTTTTACACTTTTTTTGTAACTAACTTTTATAACTGTAACCGGTTCCAGGTTCGGGTCTCTCAAAATGCGATGGCATCTTGGGAGACCCTGTGAAAGTGTGCCTAGTCTGTGCAATGCTGTACCCTACGCTAATACTCAACTAGTGCATGGTAGCGTTCAAAACATTCACCAATGCAAAGACCAGGATTGTCAGGACAGGAGGGACAATAATAGCGGGTGTCACGCCTATATCCGCGCTAGCTGCAGACACAATATCTTTTTTGGGGGCGTTCGCTGGGTAGGGGTACTCGGGAGGACATAAAGAAAATGCCTCTCATGCAGCCGACTGCATTTGGTTGGGGATGTGAATGGGGGAAGTACGGGCGCTGCAGAAGCGGTGGGTTCCCAATTAGGATTGGCGAATGCAGTAGGAAGGGCACTATGGGCACGACGGGCCTGTGTTTGTCTTTTTGGTGGCAGCGGGACACTACTTGTGCTTGCCACCTCACCAGCTTGAACTGCACTTATGGGACTCGCCACGTCACCAAGTGTTACCTCAGTGCTGGTTTGACTACGACCGGGGTGTACTAGGCCGCTGGCGCTTGCCAGTTCACCAAAACGCTACCAAAAAATCTGTTGGCGATCGCAGGGATCAGGCCTGACTCTGCGAACGCTGCAGTTATGCGTTTTAGTCTTTTGTAAGTGACAGTGATCGATCGATACTGCACTTGGGTGGGCTAGGCTGGGCCGGGCAGAGGGGCAAAACGCAGGTGCTAGCAGGTATCTGGGCTGATCCCGCTAACACTGCGTTTGTGAGAACCCTAAACTGCTGGGGATGCTAGTATAGATCTGATCGGATCAGATATTGATCCGTTCAGATACTATACCACTAAGGGTGGTGTACAGTGCGTGTGTGGGTGTTAGCGGTACTGGCGCTAACCTGACGCTGCCTGGGGCTGGTGCTTGCCAGTTCACCAAAATACTACCAAAAAAACTGTTAGCGATCGCAGGGATCAGGCCTGACTCTGCGAACGCTGCAGTTATGCATTTAGTGTTTTGTAAGTGTCAGTGATCGATCGATACTGCACTTGGGTTTGCTGGGCCGGGCGGAGGGGCAAAACGCAGGTGCTAGCAGGTATCTGGGCTGATTCCGCTCACACTGCGTTTTTGGGAACCCTAAACTGCTGGGGACACTAGTATAGATCTGATCGGATCAGATATTGATCCGTTCAGATACTATACCACTAAGGGAGGCGTATGCTGCGTGCGTGGGTGTTAGCGGTACTGGCGCTAACCTGACCCTGCCTGGGGCTGGTGCTTGCCAGTTCACCAAAATACTACCAAAAAAACTGTTAGCGATCGCAGGGATCAGGCCTGACTCTGCGAACGCTGCAGTTATGCGTTTAGTCTTTTGTAAGTGACAGTGATCGATCGATACTGCACTTGGGTGGGCTGGGCTGGGCCGGGCGGAGGGGCAAAATGCAGGTGCTAGCAGGTATCTGGGCTGATTCCGCTAACACTGCGTTTTTGGGAACCCTAAACTGCTGGGGACACTAGTATAGATCTGATCGGATCAGATATTGATGCGTTCAGATACTATACCACTAAGGGAGGTGTATGCTGCGTGCGTGGGTGTTAGCGGTACTGGCGCTAATCTGACGCTGCCTGGGGCGACGCATATCACCGCCGGGCGATCAGGGGGCTAAACCTTTATTCGGTAATAAACGGCGGGTGCCCTGACACTATAAAAAATAAACAAACTAACCAGCGTCAACCGTAACGGTTATACGGTGATCAGTGGTGAAAGGGTTAACTAGGGGGCAATCAAGGGGTTAAAACATTTATTCGGTAGTATATGGGGGTCCCTGACGCTATAAAACGCTGACGGCGAACCTAAATATTTATGTCCCTAACTAGCGTCACCAGTGACACTAATACAGCGATCAGAAAAATGATCGCTTAGTGACACTGGTGACAGGGGGTGATCAAGGGGTTAAAACTTTATTAGGGGGGGTTAGGGGGTTACCCTAGACCTAAAGGGGGGTAACAGTAACTGTCCCAACACTGTAACTGTCACAAACTGACACTATGCAGTAATCAGAAAAAAAAAAAAAAACTGCTGGTGTCAGTTTGTGACAGGGGGGGGGGGGAGTGATTGGGGGGGGATCGGGGGGCGATCGGGGTGTTTTGTGTGCCTGGCATGTTCTACTGTGTGTGTGTGTGTTGGTGCACTCACATTGATGTCTTCTCTCCTCGGGCCGGAACGGAAATTACCGAGCCGAGGAGAGATGACATCATTTCCTTTGCTGCTGTTTAGCATACAGCAGCAAAGGAATGATTCGATTGGCCGGCGGCGATCGCGAGGGGGGGGCCACGAACGGATGGTCTCCCCCTCACCACCGATCGCCGCTGGACAAAAGACGACCGCCTCGGGCACCGGGGGGGGGGTCCGATCGGACCCCCCACCCGCGGAAGGTAAATCACGTACCATGTACGTGATTTTGCCTGTCCGTGCCACCTTGCTGACGTACATCGGCGTGAGGCGGTCGTCAAGTGGTTAACATGGGTTTCTTTGGAACACTTTTTTTGGCTTTACATTCACTGTATATAGCTGGTTGCTAAGGAGTGGACCGGGAAGCTGGCTGCCACATCCTTAATAACCGATGAGTCAGGAGGTCCCCTCCCGTTGTCTATAAGAAAGATCAAGAGGCGGAACTGCCGCTATGATTGTTCTTATCGTGCACAGAATCGTCGGCTGGAAAGAATGATATCTGAATGATGCCTGTAGGCATCTTTCAGATATCCCCTCACAAAAGTCAAGGACGTCATATGGCGCCCTAAGGTATTGAAGTGGTTAAAAATGTCTACTTCTTCCCCAGCTCCTTCCTCCGGTCTTCTACTTCCACGCTTCGCCTATAAGAACGATCAAGCAGCAGAACTGCCGCTATTATCGTTCTTATCTTGCACAGAATCGCCGGCTGGAAAGAATGATATCTGAATGATGCCTGTAGCTGCAGGCATCATTCAGATATCTCCTCACAAAGTCAAGGATATTATATGACGCCCTAAGGTATTGAAGTGGTTAAAAATGTCTTCTTCTTCCCAAGCTCCTTCCTCCGGTCTTCTACTTCCACGCTTCGCCTATAAGAACGATCAAGCAGCAGAACTGCCGCTATTATCGTTCTTATCGTGCACAGAATCGCCGGCTGGAAAGAATGATATCTGAATGATGCCTGTAGCTGCAGGCATCATTCAGATATCCCCTCACAAAGTCAAGGATGTTATATGACGCCCTAAGGTATTGAAGTGTTTAAAAATGTCTTCTTCTTCCCCAGCTCCTTCCTCCGGTCTTCTACTTCCACACTTCTTCCTTGGTTCTTCTTCTTCTTTCTCGGCTGTTCTTCTTCCTCCGCCACTGCTGATCCGCTGAAAATAAAAATAACCAACCTCCTCTAACACGGCGATGGGGATTATGTCATTCAGAGACCCCGCCCCCGTGTGATGCCATCCGATGGCCACGCCCCACAGTTATATATGAAATGTGCGACATTGAAGGGACAGATCAGCGGGCGCAGCATCGGAGGAGGAGCGTTTTTTCATTTTAAGTGGGTCGGCAGCGGGAAAGAAGAAGAAGACCGGTGGAAGAAGCGGGCAAAGGAGAAGACCAGAGGAAGGAGCGGGGGAAGGAGAAGAAAGGTCTAGTCAAAAACTGTCTATTGTCTTTTGTCACATTACACTACTTTTTTGGTGAATGGGTAGCTACAATGTACCCCATTCTTATTCACATAGGGGGGGGTTGGGATCTGGGGGCCCCCTTGTTAAAGGGGCTTCCGGATTCTGATAAGCCCCCCCACTCGCAGACCCCCACAACCAACGGCCAGGGTTGTGGGGAAGAGGCCCTTGTCCTCATCAACATGGGGACAAGGTGCTTTGGGCTCTGCCTCCCCGCCCCAAAGCACTGCACTCCCCCCAAGTTGGGGGCATGCGGCCTGGTATGGTCGGGTAAAGGTATGGTATGGATTTGGGGGGGGGGGCACACCATTTTTAAAAAAAAAATGTGCCCCCTCCAAATCCACACCAGACCAAAGGGTCTGGTATGGTCTGGGGGTGGGGGGGGGGCAATTTTTTTTGTTTACATTCAGCTGACAGCTGATGACTCATCGTTGTTAAGGAAGCGGCTGCCGGATTCCCGACCCACTTCTTAGCAACCGGATATATACAGTGAATGTAATAAAACAAACAAAAAGGGAAAACGCAGCAAAATTACGGTAAAATTATGGTTACAAAAACGCGGACAGCATAGCAAAAAAACACTGCAGAAATGCTCAGAAGCAACATGCATATATATGAAACGAGCCTTAGGCTGTTCACACTGCTCTCATACAAGATGAAGCCCAAGGCATAACATAGTGATGTAGTGGGTAGCACTCTCGCCTAGCAGTAAAAAGGGTTACTGGTTCGAATCCCAACCACAACACTACCTGCCTGGAGTTTGCATGTTCTCCCTGTGCCTGCGTGGGTTTACTCCAGTTTCCTCCCACACTCCAAAGGCATGCTGGTAGGTTCATTGGCTTTGGCCCTAATATATGAATGTGAGATGTAAGTGTGCGATGTATATGTGGAGTAATTTGACAGCGCTATATGGGTAGCTTAAATAAATAGGGATAATTGTAGACACTCGCTCAGGTTGAACTGGATGGACTGGTGTCTTTATTCAACCTTACTAATTATGTAACAGTGGGGCTGATTTACTAAAACTGGAGAGCGCAAAATATGGTGCAGCTCTGCATAGCAACTAATCAGTTTCCATTTTTTTTGTCAAAGCTTAATTAACCGCTTTAATACCGGGCACTTTCACCCCCTTCCTGCCCAGACCAATTTTTCGCTTTCAGCGCTGTCACACTTTGAATGACAATTGCGTGGTCATGTAACGCTGTACCCAAATAAACTTTTCTTCCCACAAATAGAGTTTTCTTTTGGTAGTATTTAATCACTGCTGGGTTTTTTATTTTTTGCTAAAAAAAAAAGCAGGAATTCTTAAAAAAAAAAAAAGTTTTTCTTCGTTTCTGTCAGTAAATTTTGTAAATAAGTAATTTTTCTCTTACACTGATGTGCGCTGATAGGCTGCACTGATGGGCACTGATTAGGTGGAACTGATGAGGAGATACTAATATGCCGCACTGATAGGTGGCACGGATGAGCACTGATAGGCGGCACTGATGAGCACTGATATGTGGCACTGATGGGTGGCACTTATGGGCAATGATAGCCGGCACTGATGGGGAGCACTGATCGCTGGGCAGGCACTAATAGGCACTGACTGGCAGCACTGATGGGCATTGTTTGGTGTCACTGAAGGGCACTGATTGGTGTCACTGATGGGCACTGTTGGGGCTACATTGATAATCAGAGCACTGATGATCAGTGCCCTGATTACCTGTACAGTCTCTGCTGCGAGGAGATGCCGCTGATCGTCTCTCCTCGCCTCACACTCTGTCAGTGTCAGGCGAGGAGAGCCTAAAAAAGGCACTTCCGTGTTTACATGTGATCGGCTGTGACTGGATACAGCTGATCACATGGTTAACCACTTTAGCCCCGGAAGGTTTTACCCCCTTCATGACCAGGCCATTTTTTGCGATACGATTTTTCCCTCAAATCCTCGATCTGTAAAAGATTTAAGAAACCATTTGTAACCTTTGTAAATACTCGAGGTGCAGTAGCTAGACCGAAAGGCAGAGCTACAAACTAAAAATTAGGATTTTCTACCTCGAAACTTAGCTATTGCTGGTGAGCATGAAAAATAGGGCACATGGAGATATGCATCCTTGATGTCGATTGACGCCAGAAGTTCTCCACCTTGTAGGATGGAGACCACTGATCGGATTGACTCCATGCGAAAAGAGCGGATATTCAGAAACTGGTTTAGATCTTTGAGATCTAGAAAGGGTCTGACATCTTTATTTGGTTTTGGTACCGTGAAAAGTTTTGAATAAAACCCCAGTACCTGCTCTTCCATGGGGACCACTGAGATCACTTTTTGAGACAAAAAATGGTCCAATGCTAGAAAGAGAGACTTCTTTTTCTCTGGATCCCTGGGAATGTTTGATCTGAGAAACCGAGGAGACGGAGACTTTCGGAACTCTATTTTGTACCCTAGAGTTATTGAGGAAGTTACCCATCTGTCTCGACACTCTTCCTGCCAGACCCTTAAGAACTGCAAAAGTCTTCCCCTCACTCAAGCGAGTGGGGGCGCCCCTTCATAAGGAGGCTTTAGTATTTTGTTTTGTAGGTTTCCTCCCCCAGGACCTCTTTTGTCCCTGGGGTTGACCCTGAGGTTTACCTCTTGAACTTCACGGCGGAGGCCATCGTGACTGCCTCGAGGCAGATGCCCCTGGCACTGGGGAAGGAGCTTGTTTAAATGAAAGGGTACTTTTTCCACTAGAAATTTTTTGGATGTATTTATCCAAATCATCCCCAAACATCCCTTCACCGTGAAAAGGAAAACTAGCCAGGAGCTTTTTGCATGGCGCTTCAGCTGACCAATTTTTCAACCATAACATTCTACGCATGCACCAGCCCAAGCATAAGGCGCGAGGCCTGAAGAATAGAATCTTTCATGGCATCTATTGCAAAACATAACGCCTCTGGTAGCTCGGCTAAATCCTGGGCCTGCTGATCAGGAATAACCTTGAGCACTTGTTAGAACTGGTTCCTCAAGGATTGACATACACCAATTGCTGCAGCGCAGGCTGAGTTACTGAACCTGCCAGAGAAAACGTGTTTTTTAATAGGAATGCCGACTTCTTATCCGTTGGATCCCTAAGCATTTGAGCATTGTCTACCGGACAAGTCAAACTTTTATTCACAGAGGATAGCAGCATCAATTGCTGTATCTCCCACTTCTTAGTGAATTTTTCCTCCATAGGATAAAGTGTTGAAAACTTTTTAGAAGGAAAAAAATGCTTATCTGGGTGATCCCACTCAGAATACATAAGCTTTTCCAGCAATGAATGGACAGGAAAGGCATGCACAGCTTGAGGAGGCTTTAGCGAACCCAAACAAGAAGTGGGCTTATCAACCGACTCAGTTAAGGGTAGCATAAATGTGGAACGGACCAATTCAGTAAGAGATTGCACCATCAATCTTTCAGATTGTGAAGCTGATCCTTCCGCATTTGACCCCTCAGAAGAGGAGTCATCTGCCTCTTCACGGTCCCCTAAGGGAAATTCATCTTCTCCCGTCCCCAGTTCCTCAGTTTGAGGGTCCTGGTTAATCCAAGGGGACCTGTCGCTTTTGTCCCACACTGGTATGCGATTAAAGCCGCTAATCTTTCTTCCAAACCTATTATGGCTGAGGAAAAAACCTCTTCAGTAATATACACAGGGGCTGCAGTGTTGGAAACAGTTGCAACACTTGACGGCCCTGATGGCTCACTCTAAACAGCCACCTTAGATATCTCAGGGGAGGATGCCATTGTAGAGATGAGTTTAGGCTTTTTTGAGCTTGAGGGAGTCTCTTTTGAGCCCTTTTTTGGGGTGTTTCTACCTCCCCTTCTGACCATAGCCCGATGCACAAATGCAGAGGTACTACCAGAAGAAATTGCACCCACTGCTTGAGCAAATAGTCCAGCAACTGCCACTGCTATTAGTGCTCAGCCTGATGCTTTAGTAAATGTGCCAAGGGAATGCCTGTGTCACCACTTACATGCCCCCTTTTTGCTCTTGTGTCCCTCTGACAGCTGCAGTCAGCAAAATTGAGTTTTTTAAATGTACTCCCATGCTGGACGTTGCCGCATGCCAACGCAGCGCTAAGCCATGCCCCCTCCGTATTCCCACCACTCCCCCCTCCTCTTTTCAAAAGAATGTTTTCCCATGCTAGCGCGGGTCTCCGTTCCGACGGAATCAGCGTGTGTGTGTGTGTGTGGGGGGGGGTGTCGAGGAGGAGAGCTGGCGACAAACCGCCGTGCAGAGGCGGTGGAGAACGGAGCGGCATCTGCCGATCGTTCTGGCTCCCCCCATCTATCCAAGGAGAGGGGGAGAGCTTCTGCCCAGGTGGGGGGGTGTTTTTAGAAAAAATCCCCCCTCAACATCTTACCGAAGGCCTGGGACTGCTAGCCGGAGGGAAGTCTGCAGCTTCTGCTGACACAGAGTGATCTAAGGAAAGCATGACAAGGTACGTGCTCTATACAGCTCCCAGTGGTGACTTTTAAGCATGACAACATTTACTTTTAAAGGAGACAATTCATAGGAAAATGTAAAATTCCTTAGAAATCTCCACTTACCTTTCCCGCCACAGGGATTCTGTGGTAAAACCAACAGACCCAATCTTCACCCCTCACGGTGGGCTTCGTTATGAAACCTTCAGGAACCGGGGCCCCTTTTTATCGAGGGATCCACACTCCTGGACCCGTAAAGCACTCTGCCAGGAAGCTTTATGGTTGAAAAGACCAAAGCACTGGATCCCGGGGTCCAGCTCTCTTAAAAGAGAAGTGTTACGGGCTAAACCTCATTTCTTCCACCACGAGGCCCGGGTACCATTCAATTCGGCCTAAAAGACACTTTGAATGGATCCGGTTGCATAGCCTGCCCCAGCAAGGAATATTACAGTGGAGCTCAGCATAGCACATCTTTACTCGTGACCAACACCTAAGATACTGGTGTAAAAACTGAGGTACTCCCAGTAGTGGGAGGGTTGTATAGGGAGTGGACTTCCTGTCTTAGGGTGTGTCAGTGTCCATCACCTGAAGGTGGCCTATAACCACATATTATTTACTATGGCTCTGTGTCCCATGATGTATGATAAAGAAATTTCATTTTTATAGTTTCACTTTAAAGTGGTTGTATAGTCATTTTTTTTACTTTTACCTACAGGTAAGCCTATAATAAGGCTTACCTGTAGGTAAAAAAAATATCTCCTAAACCTTTACGGTTTAGGAGATATTCCCCTTGCTATGAGCCGCTGACTGCAGCGGCGCATGCGCACAGGGGATTCTCGGCTGAAGGCCGGCAACTGCCAGACCTTGCCGAGTAAGAAATCTCCCGCGCGCATGCGCGGTAGTGACGACATCGCGGTTTCAGCCACTCACAGCGCTGGAACCGCGATACCCGGAAGACACGTCGAGGCAACATGACAGCTCCCTCGGTGTGGACCAGGTAAGATACCGACGCCTCGTTCTAAGGTAAGTATTTCATAGTGAGCTAGTATGCGGTGCATACTAGCTCATTATGCCTTTTGCTTTACAGGGGTAGAAAAAAACATTTTTTTTTGCGGGTATACAACCGCTTTAAGCATTATTAAAATCACTGCTCCTGAAAAACCGGTCATTTTAAAAACTTTTTTTTGCATTGATACTTCTCCCCTGGGGCAGTACCCATATACTTCTTATGCCAATAACTTGCATATAAGCCTTTAAAATGAGCACTTGATTTTTCCTAGTCGTGTCCCATAGACTTTAATAGGGTTCGCATGTTCGCTCAAACTTTTTGCCTGTTCGCATGTTCTGGTGCGAACCGAACCCCCGGGGGGGGGGGGTGTTTGGCCCACCCCTAATCTGTCCCATCCATTTAGATTAATGTACCGTTAAATGTTTCTATGCTAATGACCTGTTACACTAAAGCTGCCTTTTCCAGGTTAAATAAATAAAATATTTGAAAAAAAAAGAGGTAAAGCACAAACTGATTTTTTTTTTTAAAGGGTAAGTTCACCTTTTTGGGCTGAACTTCACTGTTCATAATAAATAGAAGCGTTTTCCGATGCCATTTCTAGCCCAGCCAACCCAATGTGCTTTCCCCTCACTGACCGTATCCACAGGAAGTTTAAAATCTTGTCAGTTCATTTTATTTTTAAAATGATTTTCAGATTCCATCACTTCCTATAGATTGTCTCTCAGCATTCACTTCTTGTTGGCCATCTCCCAGAAGCCTTCACTTCCTTGTTGCAGAAGAGGGCGTGATAGGGTGTGTTCACCACTCTGGACCACACCTTCCTCATTACAATACTACCTTCCACCCAGTTCCTATACAATCTGATTGTACAATCTCCTTTAGATCTCCCATCAGCTATGTAGTAGAAGGGCCTACCTGATTTGATAAAAATTAAATTGATTGTTCAGGTGTGTCCTCCTATTTCATAGTTCAGGTAAATAAAGGAAATCTTTATACAAGTACATAGGAGGGAGTGGACGGAGACACTCAGTTGTCAGGCCTCGTTCACATCTTCACGTAGTAAAAAACTCACATTCCCACATGTGTTTGTTTTGGGGTGTTTTCACTGTTCACGCAGAGGGCAGCCCGTTCACTTGAATGGGCTGTCCAACACGCAACAATCGCCTCAGAGAAGCTGCAGGACTTTTTTTGGAGTGGAGCATGGTGCATTACTGCAGTTTTTGGTGCGTATGCCACGCTTGGTGTGCCTTTAACATGTAAAGACAACACAAACACGATGCACATTTGCAGCGTTTATGAAACACATGGCAAAGGGCACATTTTCTGTGTGGTTTGCCATGCATTTGGAAACACACAGGTGTGAATGGAGCCTCATAGTTACATAGTAGGTGAGGTTGAAAAAAGACACAAGTCCATCAAGTCCAACCTCGTTGTTCTTGTGTAAACACACCAATTTCACTTTCAGGCCCAACTCACCACTAGAGTAGTGGGAGCACATGTTTTTCGGCTCGTTTTTGCAGTGACACACATAGAGCAGCCTGTTGATTAAAATTTGCTGCACTACACCTGGCAAAGTAGTCCATGGGACATTTTGGCATGGTCCGAGTTGCACATTTTTTACTGCACGTTTTGCTGCGTTTGTCATTCGTTTTTTCATGTGGCAAAATGTGTGTTTGGTTTGCTGTGCTGTTAACAATTAATGACACTGAAACCACAACTAGGTAATTTTAGGTGTATAAATGTGGCCATACACTTTACAACATATACAATCTGATCTCTGTACAATTTCCTTTAGATTTACCTATATACTAGTAATGGCAGCGATCTGCAAATTTTTTATCATGACTGTGACATTATGGCGGACACATTGGACACTTTTGACACATTTTTGGGACGATTGATAATTATACAGCGATCAGCGCTATAAAAATGCACTGATTACTGTATAAATGTCACTGGCAGGGAAGGGGCTAACACTAGGGGGCGATCAAGGGGTTAACTGTGTTCCCTGACTGTGTGTTTTAACTGTAGGGGGAGGGGACTGACTAGAGGGGATGCCTCTGGAAGGTCGACGCGCTGACGTCATCGTTTCCATCCTAATCTCGTGAACGGGTGTATGCAAGCCGGCCGGCTGTTCTTTTGAATTTTAAACTACAGATTTTATGTAAGTGCAATTATCCATTTTTAAATAAATTACTTTGCGGATTCACACTATGGAGGATATTTTATATTTTTTTGGGTCCCCCTGGTATGCTGTTTGTGGTCCGCTGTGAGAAAGTCCCTGCTTATCCTTTCCTTGGGAGGAGATCCTGGGAGTTGTGTCCCTCAAGTGGATATCCATTGATAAGCTGTTATCTAGCTTACCTCTGGTAAGCGTACATCTATTATGGTGGTGGATTACTCACTGGGTGCTGAGTGCTTACCGTAGAATCACCTATCTTTTCTGCATAATCTCCAAGGATATATTTACCTTGAACATTTTCATCATTCTCTTTGGACATTAATCTGCCATATGACTTATTTTGCTTTTCAATTATTGTCATTTTAAGTCTTAACCATTTTATGTTATATATTTTTTTCTCTATATTGTTTACACATAATTATCTGGTTTGATTACCAGACTGATCAAATTTTCAAATTTTTGAGATATTCACATAATCATATATGTTGTAAAATATGGTTTTTAGTTTTAGCGCAGTCTTTTTTTGATTTTCTTTTGTATACATGTGTGCATGTCTCACTTTAGGACTGCAGCTTGCAATATTTCACTTTTTACAGTAGCGCGGTAGTTTTTTGTGTTATATTCAAATCTATACCAGGGAGTCTCTGAACCGTTCTAAGAAATATAGCTAGGGCTACGGTAAGGCCTTGTTCTCAAAATCAAGGAAAGCTTGTATTTTTCTGCAACCAAGGTACATTATTGGTATATTGGTAAATAGGTGAACTTGGCCTTTAAACACTTGCCGACCACTGCACGCTGATATAGGTCGGCACAATGGCAGCGGTGGGCAAATGGGCATACCTGTATGTCCCCTTTATTTGGCAGGGCTGGCGGCGTGCGTACAGCGTGACCGTACCCATGGGACCAGCGGACTTGATGTCCGCCGGTGTCCCGCGATCATGTCACGGAGCCGCAGAACGGGGAGATGCCTATGTAAACAAGGCATTTCCCCGTTCTGCCTAGTGACATGACAGGGAGCTATTGTTCCCTGTCATCGGGAGCAGTGATCGCTGTCATGTCAGTGGTAGCCCATCCCCCCACAGTTAGAATCACTCCCTAGGACACACTTTACCCTTTGATCTCCCCCTAGTGTTTAACCCCTTCCCTGCCAGTATAGCACTGATCACTGTATAAATGGCAATGGTCCCAAAATAGTGTCAAAAGTGTCCGATGTGTCCGCCATAATATCACAGTCACTATAAAAATCACAGATCGCCACCATTACTAATAAAAAAATAAGTTATTAATAAAAATGCCATAAAACTATCCCCTATTTTGTAGACGCTATAACTTTTGCACAAACCAATCAATATATGCTTATTACGATTTTTTTTTTTTACCAAAAATATGTCGAAGAATATATGGCGGCCTAAACTGAGGAAAAAATGTGGGTTTTTTTTATATATTTTAGGGTGATATTTATTATAGCAAAAAGTAAAAAACATTGCTTTTTTTCAAAATGTTCGCTCTTTTTTTTGTTTATAGCGCAAAAAATAAAAACCGCAGAGGTGATCAAATACCACCAAAAGAAAGCTCTATTTGTGGGAAAAAAGGAGGTCATTTTGTTTTGGTGTAACGTCGCACGGCAGCGCAACTGTCAGTTAAAGCGACGCAGTGCCGAATCACAAAAATCTCTCTGGTCAGGAAGGGGGTAAAATATTCCGGGGCTGAAGCGGTTAATAAATACTCTAAAAACAATTAGGCTGGTCTTACATCTGTGCTTTGCTGCAAAACACACATTTTACTGTGCGTTTATCATAATGCAGTTTCGGCAGTGCAGTTAAATTTCATTTTTGAATTATGTAACTTTTATTATTCAGTTTTTACAACATAAAAATAGATTCTGTGCACTCTAGGTAGGTTCATGCAGACAAAAGAAGAAAATCTAGTTCCAGATGATTACCAAGGCATATTATAACAGTAAACAAGGTACATAGTTACATAGTTGGTAAAATAAAGAATAAAAAAAGTCTTCATCCCGATAAGTTGGGTTTATTATTACTGTATTATAGAGTACAGCATTGGCATCAAGTACATGAACACAACATACATGGGGTATCAGTAGTAAATGGAATAACATTTGGTCTTTATAGTACCGTTACTATGGCACCTTACCTGTACAATAATGCTATCTCTATTGAATTGGTGGAAAAGTGGCAACAAAGTTGCTGAGAGCATATGGAACACTGATGATACAAATAAAGTTATCATAAATCTAAAGTGATCCTGTGTGTTTTTTTTCCTATGTACACTAATGGGTATGTAGGGATGGGCAACTAATGTAGTAACCTAATTAGGGCATGATAAGGTGGGTCTAGAATTGGGGAAATGTAACCATTGTTACTAAAATTTGTAGAACATTTGTAGACAGCGCCTGTGCTGTTACATAAGAATTCCTCTTACAGAGTTTGATAGGATTTGAGTATGTCTCCCTGGTATACCAGCTGCAATAAGATTATTTGTGATCCCTACAATTATCAAAGCCTTCCAATTTGGAATGTATAGTAAGATGTGCCATTTTCATTTTTTGAAATTCACCCTCAATTCACCTTGCAAATGCACCCCAATGCACAGATGGAACATACTGGCAGTAAACTGCAGAGAAGGACCTTTGCTTTCTGTGTGGAAGCAGTGTCCTCTCTGCAGCAGTCGGACATGTCCCCTGCTGATTCAAAGTTAGAACTCTGCAATCAACAACAAGCATAATAGGCATAACTCCATTAAAGTTGTTGTAAAGTCAAAGATTTTTTTTTTTATCTTAATGCATTCAATGCATTAAGATAAAAAGCTTCTGTGTGCAGCAGCCGCCCTCCGATTCCCCCTAATACTTACCTGAGCCCATCTCTCTCCAGCGATGTCCACGAGTTCCTCGGCTGTCCGGGATTTTCCTCCTGATTGGCTGAGACACAGCAGCGGCGCATTGGCTCCCGCTGCTGTCAATCACAGTCAGTTGGCCAATCAGGAGAGAGAGGGTGTAGGGCCGAACCAGGGCTCCGTGTTATCTACCCACAAAATAATCTAGGTATTTCTGCCGTACATCTCTGGCAATTTGTGAGGGCAATCCAGCAGGGCATTTTCAAGACCCGTCAGCACGCCCGCAGATGGCCGAGCTGTAGCATCTTCAGCTGGGCCTGCCACTGCAGGGTCCACGTCACTTGGCAGTGAGGCAAGGTAGCTAGTCGCATTCCTCCTTAAAAAATTATGTAAAGTACAACAGCACAGGACCACATGGTTGTAGAGTGCCACGTTGATTGGAGTCAAAAACGGCCTGAAACTACTCAATAGGATGCCAGAGGCGTTTTCAACCACCCTACTGGCACGAGAGAGCCTGTAATTGAAGATCCTCTGCTCTGGGGTGAGGTTCTTGGAGGCTGATGCCCCTAGTACTGGAGAGGAAGTTCGTCTAAACGAAATACGCTTACTCCTTTTCCTAACTGGCAAAAGGGTACTTTTTCCATTAGAAATTCTTTGGATGTATTTATCTAGAACATCCCCAGCCGTTTCTAATGAAAAGGAAAACTAGCCAGGAGCTTTTTGCATGGTGCTTCGGCTGACCAATTTTTCAACCATAGTATTCTACGCATATGCACCAGGCCAAGCGTAAGACACAAGGCCTGAAGAATAGTATCTCTCATGGCGTCTATTGCAAAACATAACGCCACTGGTAGTTCGGCCAACCTCAGGGTCAACCCCAGGGACAAAAGAAGTCCTGGGGAAGGAAACCTACAAAACAAAATACTAAAGCCTCCTTATGAAGGGGCGCCCCCGCTCACTCGAGTGGGGGGAAAACTTCTGCAGTTCTCAAGGGTCTGGCAGGAAGAATGTCGAAACAAATGGGTGGCTTCCTCAATATCTCTAAGGTACAAACTAGAGTTCAGAGAGTCCCGTCTCCTCG
The DNA here is from genome assembly GCA_037952835.1 of Lithobates septentrionalis. Taxonomy (NCBI): domain Eukaryota; kingdom Metazoa; phylum Chordata; class Amphibia; order Anura; family Ranidae; genus Lithobates; species Lithobates septentrionalis. The sequence continues at coordinate 1,576,542 of JBBDGP010000545.1, forward strand.
TTTTCTCAGATCAAACGTTCCCAAGGATCCAGAAAAAAAGAAGTCTCTTTCAAGCATTGGACCACTTTTTGTCTCAAAAGGTGATATCGGTGGTCCCCATAGAAGAGCAGGGATTGGGGTTTTATTCAAACCTTTTCACGGTACCAAAACCAAATGGAGACATCAGACCCATTCTAGATCTCAAAGATCTAAAGCGGTTTCTGAATATCTGCTCTTTTCGCATGGAGTCAATCCAATCAGTAATCTCGAACCTACAAGGTGGAGAACTTCTGGAGTCAATCGACATCAAGGATGCATACCTCCATGTGTCTATTTTCCCCGCTCACCAGAAATATCTATGAAATATCTAATCTTCATTTTCAGTTTGTAGCTCTGCCTTTTGGTCTAGCTACTGCACCTTGAGTGTTTACAAAGGTCCTGGCCCCTCCTCTAGCCAGATTAAGGACCCAAGGTTTAACGATTATAGCTTACCTAGACAATCTGCTCTTGATAGACCAGTCGGAAGCCCGCTTAGACCAAAGTATGGTCACCACAGTCAACTACCTGAAATACCTAGGTTGGATTATCAACCTAGAGAAGTCTTCCTTAAATCCTTCAGGGAGATTAGAATACTTGGTTCTGATCATAGATACAGCCCAGAAAAAGGTATTCCCGCCTGTCTCCGAGGGTGCGCCGAAGCCTCAGTTGGTGGTTGATAACCAAGAATCTGCAGAAGGGAAAATCCTTCCTACCAGTTACCAGGAAGGTGGTAACAACAGATGCCAGCCTTTCAGGTTGGGGAGCAGTCCTGGAAGAGGCGACTGTCAAAGGGAAATGGTCCAGATCAGAAATGACCTTGCCCATCAACATTCTAGAGATTCGGGCAGCGCGCTTAGCCCTGAGGGCCTGGACGTTCAGGTTACTGAATTGTCCTGTCAGGATCCAATCTGACAATGCCACAGCAGTGGCCTATATCAATCACCAAGGGGGCACGAGAAGTCGTGCGGCCCAGAGAGAAGTGAATCATATCCAAACTTGGGCAGAAAACAATGTACCTTGCCTATCGGCAGTCTTCATGCCGGGAATAGAAAATTTTCAGGCAAACTACTTGAGTCGCCAGCAGTTATTCCCGGGAGAATGGTCCCTTCACCCCGATATCTTCCTGGCAATATGCCGAAGATGGGGTATCCCAGTAGTAGATCTTTTTTCGCGTCCAGGTTCAACAAGAAAAGCGACAACTTTTTGTCAAGAACAAAGGATCCGCTAGCATGCGGAACAGATGCCTTGGTGTTCCCGTGGAATCAGTTCTCACTGATTTATGCATTCCCTCCTATTCTGCTACTTCCATGTCTTCTTCGCAGGATCAAGCAGGAAGGGAAGTCGTTGATTCTTCTGGCCCCGGCTTGGCCCAGAAGATCTTGGTATGCAGAGATCATAAGGATGGCAGTAGGACCCATGGACCCTACCACCACGTCCAGACCTTCTCTCGCAAGGTCCGGTATTCCATCCTACCTTAGAAATGCTAAATTTAACGGTTTAGCTATTGAGTGCCACATTCTTAAGAAGCGTGGGCTGTCAGGTTCAGTGGTATCTACCTTGATTAATGCAAGGAAGCCGGCCTCCAGAATCATATATTATAGAGTCTGGAAGGCATATATCTCCTGGTGTGAATCCAGGGGTTGGCACCCCAGGAAGTATGTCATAGGTAGAATCCTTGACTTTCTGCAGATGGGGCTGGAAATGAAGCTGGCCTTGAGTACCAAAGGCCAGGTCTCGACCTTATCGGTATTATTTCAACGACCACTTGCTTCGCATTCTTTGGTTCTTAGCTTATTCAGGGGGTAACGCGGCTTAATCCTCCGGTTAGATCACCCCTGAACCCTTGGGTAGAACTTGGGAATTTAGTTTTGTCGGCATTACAGAAGCAGCCTTTTAAGCTGATATGGCATATTCCCTTGATCCTTTTGACAAGGAAATTAGTTTTTCTGGTAGCCATATCTTCTGCAAGAAGGGTATCAGGAGTTGGCTAACAACAGGATTTACCATATAAATAGCGACGTATATCCACGGTGGGTGGTCCGGAATTGGTTAAGCAAAATATGTTTTTGAAGAAACTCTTTTACTTTTCTCATTCACTTACCCCTACCCTTACCTTATTACACTTACCTAGGAAAATAAACAAAAAATGTCTGGAGCTCCGCTTTAACCTGTAATTCATTATTCCCCTGCAGTACTTCTATTCTGCCACAAGGTGCCCTCAGTCTTCTGGGTTGAATGTAGCCTAGTAGAGAACAGAGGACATATTATGAATGGATGGGCATCCTGGCTTCATCTCCTGAAGGACACACGAGTATGTTTGTTTATTCATAGTGCATTCATGCAGACTACATAGTGTCCATTCGGCTGGAGAGCTTGAGCTTTCGAAAAATTGCACTGGCTGAATCAACAGTTGAAAATAGAAGAAAGAAAGCCTAAAAAAGAAAACGAATGCAGCCACCACATCTAAGAATTGGTAAGCTGCTATATAATAAATGATTGCTTACCGCTTTAAGGGGTTCAATGCGCACAGGTTTTTAAGGTTCTACGCCTTGCGTAATTATCAAGAGCTTTCCTGAGCCCCACCGCACGTGCCCCCTTCAGCCTGCCATAGTGAATGGCTGTACATGGCTGCTCTCTTGTTTAAATGCCAATACTTCTTTGTGTCAGCGTTTACCTGCCCATGCATGCCTGACATATTTTCCGAACGTGCAACTTCATGTTTGGAAAATAAGTTGGATGCGAACACGTGGATAAACGTTGATCATGGTTTACAAAAGCACAGCCATTCACTTGTATGGCGGGCTGTATGCGGCTCATGTGGCTTGTCGGGGGGGGGGGGGGGCATGTAAAAAACACAGGAAATTATGCCAGGCATATAAAAGGCTCTGTGTGGGTGTACCCCAACTGAATCTTTTTTTCAGGCCATTTGGGACTTGTTTGTATTTTCTTACAAGTCCAAGAAAGGAAATTGCTACAGTGCTAAAAAAAAAAGAAAAAAGTGCCTCACTGCTTTTGAAGAAAAGCTGACTTCCCCTTTTTGCTGTGCAAAGTGCAGTAGAGCGATCATTTCTCTTTATTTTTATCTAGTACTCTAACTAGAATTTCAAAACCTGCTCTGGGTCTGCACTGGTTGTTGCAATGACATAAAAGGCCGGATCCATCAGTCTCTCACTATCTGCTGGGATCTGAATTTAAATATTAAGCACAACTCTAGCCAGAAAAACAGCTCATTAGAAGACTGAAAATGGGGCGTTTTCTGTCATACTGGCCTTCAATCCAGAGCTATCTCCAGCATTACTTCTTTTCTGCCACAAGATGTCCTCAGTCTTCCAGGTTGCATGACATCCAACATCACTCAACCTACTAAACCAGGGGTGTCCAAACTTTTTTCAAAAAGGGCCAAATTTGATGAAGTGAACATGCTTGGGGGCCGACCGTTTTGCCTGACATTCTTTGAACCATTAAAATGAAATGCAAATGAACTAATACACTGCCCAACGAGAATTCTCTTTGTGGCTGTGTGTGGTGAAGAGTCTAAGGATGAGTTTGGGCATGTTTTTTGGATATACTGTATTTATCGCTGTATAACACGCACCTTCACTTTAAGAGGGAAGTTTCAGGAAAAAAATGTAATTTTAAATAAAGAACTGTGAAGCAAAATAAGGGTCAGTGCCCATCAAGGCAGCCTAATCAGTGCCCATCTGCAGCCTCACCATTGCCATGAATGCAGCCTCACCATTGCCATGAATGCAGCCTCACCATTGCCATGGATGCAGCCTCACCATTGCCATGGATGCAGCCTCACCATTGCCATGATTGCAGCCTCACCATTGCCAACAGTGCAGCCTGATCGATGTCCATCTGCAGCCTCGGAGGGGACAGGAAGGGGGTGCGGGATGAGCGCCAACAGATTACATTTTCTACCAATCATGTTATCTATTGCACTCAATTGTGTCATTAATAAATATTTTATTTACTATCATTGAGTGATTCGATCTCCCCAAGTGTTGTGTTTCATATAAAGTCCCATTTTCCCATATTCCCCCCTCTCCCCTCCTTTACTAACAATCACCCCTTGGCTTCTGGTATGTTTTATTAAATCAGGAAGACTTCCCAGTTGCGCTGTCTCCTTCCATCTGCTGTACAATTCTCCCTGCTCATGCCATATTCTGCTTAATGGAGGATTTATATAAAATCCAGCAAGAGGAGTGAGACCTCCTCATGATGAATATAGCAGGTGGGCGGAGCTGGGAACTCCAGGACAGAGATCTTCCTGTAGGCGGATATAAGAGAAGCCAATGTCCACCCATCAATCTTCATTCTTCTTTGCATACATGTATATTTGTATCTTTTCTTTCTTTGTTATAATGTGGGATATGCAGAGCTAACGGTTCACTTCTTTTCTTCACAGAGATCTCAAACCCATGAACATTCTACTGCACGGCGACGGTCACATCAGGATCGGTGATTTTGGTATCTCAGTGGCCGGAGTCACTAAGAACGTTAGGATCGAAGGACATGCGGGGACACACAGTTACATGGCCCCAGAGGTAAGATTCCTGATATTAGACTGAATTGTAATATTTACTACGGAATATAGAGAAGAGATAAAGGGGCTCCCCTTTCATTAAGGCCACATTCACACATGGACATTTTGAATCTTGACTTCCAAATACCCAGGTGTGAATGACAAATCGCACAATGTACATTTAGGATGCCATTTATTTGAATCCCACCTAAAAACGCGGTGCGGTTCTGCCGTGATTGTCACATGATCAACTACGCTGCAATTGTGGTAAACCGCATTGCTTGAAGCATGCTGCCTAAAAGAAGTTCCTGAACATTTTTTGGGGGGCGACAACCTTCACACGATGTGCAGCAAAAAAAGGCCAATGTTTGAATGCAGACTAAAAGGCTAGGGTTAGACCCTCTCTCAGGTTTTTATGCAACAGCATTTGACACAGTTCCCCATAAACGTTTACTGTACAAGATAAGGTCCGTTGGCATGGTCCATAGGGTGAGTACATGGATTGAAAACTGGCTACAAGGGCGAGTTCAGAGCGAGTACTCGGAATGGTCAGGGGTGGGTAGTGGGGTTCCCCAGGGTTCTGTGCTGGGACCAATCCTATTTAATTTGTTCATAAACGATCTGGAGGATAGGATAAACAGTTCAATCTCTGTATTTGCAGACGATACTAAGCTAAGCAGGGCAATAACTTCTCTGCAGGATGTGGAAACCTTGCAAAAAGACCTGAACAAATTAATGGGATGGGCGACCACATGGCAAATGAGGTTCAATGTAGAAAAATGTAAAAAAAATGCATTTGGGTGGGAAAATATGAATGGAATCTATACACTGGGGGGAGAACCTCTGGGGGAATCTAGGATGGAAAAGGACCTGGGGGTCCTAGTAGATGATAGGCTCAGCAATGGCATGCAATGCCAAGCTGCTGCTAACAAAGCAAACAGAATATTGGCATGCATTAAAAGGGGGATCAACTCCAGAGATAAAACGATAATTCTCCCGCTCTACAAGACTCTGGTCCGGCCGCAGCTAGAGTATGCGGTCCAGTTCTGGGCACCAGTCCTCAGGAAGGATGTACTGGAAATGGAGCGAGTACAAAGAAAGGCAACAAAGCTAATAAAGGGTCTGGAGGATCTTAGTTATGAGGAAAGGTTGCGAGCACTGAACGTATTCTCTCTGGAGAAGAGACGCTTGAGAGGGGATATGATTTCAATTTACAAATACTGTACTGGTGACCCCACAATAGGGATAAAACTTTTTCCCAGAAGAGAGTTTAACAAGACTCGTGGCCACTCATTAAAATTAGAAGAAAAGAGGTTTAACCTTAAACTATGTAGAGGGTTCTTTACTGTAAGAGCGGCAAGGATGTGGAATTCCCTTCCACAGGCGGTGGTCTCAGCGGGGAGCATTGATAGCTTCAAGAAACTATTAGATAAGCACCTGAATGACCACAACATACAGGGATATACAATGTAATACTGACACATAATCACACACATAGGTTGGACTTGATGGACTTGTGTCTTTTTTCAACCTCACCTACTATGTAACTATGTAACTATGTAATATTGGTGTCCTCATTAGGGAAGTCACACTCTTTATGTGTACTGGTGACCATTGTGAAAGAAAATACAGCAGGATGCAAAATGTTTACAGCTGTCCCCTGAACAGGAATAGAGGAAAGTCTTCCAGTGGTGACACCTGTTTGGGGACAAGATCCTAATGCCGCGTACACACGATCGAACTTTCCGCCAACAAAACCGTGGATTTTTGTTCGAAGCTTGTTGGCTCAAACTTGTCTTGCATACACACGGCCACACAATTGTTGGCCAACAATTACAAACGTGGGAACGCGGTGACGTACAAGACGTATGACGAGCCGAGAAAAAGGAAGTTCAATAGCCAGTGCGGCTCCTTCTGCTTGATTCCGAGCATGTGTGAACTTTTGTGCGACGGACTTGTGTACACATGATCTGACTTTCCGACAACAACGTTTTGTTGGCAGAAAATTTGAGAACCTGCTATCAAACATTTGTTTGCGGAAAGTCCGACAGCAAATGTCCGATGGAGCATACACACGGTCGGATCTTTCCGACAACAAGCTCACATCTAACATTTCCCGTCAGAAAATCCGACCGTGTGTACACGGCATTAGAGTAGAGTTTCTCTCACTTTGTGAGAATTCCTTTGACTTCCTCTTGAATCCCAGGGACAGGAAGTGAAGGGAAATTCTCCCAATGGCACACAGACAGCAAAAATAAACTGGCAGGGGTCTCAGCCCTTCTGTACTCTATCCAAAACATATAAAACAAAAGTTTTGACTATATATAATTGGTAAGCCCCACCGCCAACATTCACAAGCTCCGCCTTAGTTTGATGTATTTTGAGCAAAATTTTAGGACTCCTGGGAGGCTTCATACATCATATATGTTAGCATGGAGTTCCGTCTATCCTTTGCCTGGAATAGGAATGTTCTCATCCTTTTTCCTCTCCTTATGTTTCTATAGATCCTAAAAGGGCACCCATACAACACCACAGTGGACTATTACTCCTTGGGAGTGATAGTGAATGAGATGTCCATTAGCATGCATGAGCTTAGACAGATGAAGAAAATCCAGGGGACCACGCCAGGCCTTCCCGAGAACCGGATTCGTCCAAAGGACAGGGATGTTCACCTCGAGGATCTCATAGATATGGTGAGTATACACAGCTTTACCTTCTCTTTACAGACAAAACCCTTTCCAGGTTATACAGACCTTGCTGGGAGTTCAGAACACACAACTCTACATTGTTCCCACCACACATTCATGTGTGTCATAGCAATACTTTTATCACACTGACTGCTTAGTGGAAGGATCTGCCTTTACTTATAGTCCCCCTGAGCATGTACTATACCAGGTACCATGCTACAACCCGATCCAAGCAAAATCAAGAAAGCTGAAATATGTCACTGTCAGAATCAAAGATTACGATGGGGAGTTCTATTGGTCACATATTGTTATTGTTCTCCATCTTTCTTATCATATTTCTTTCTTTTTGTACAGCTCTTATGCGAAGACCAGGATGAACGGGCACGCCTGGTACGTGACATCAGACGGCACCCATTTTTCAAGACGACTGACTGGGCCAAGGTGGAGAAAGGAAAGTCACCCGCAGCATTTACACCACAGCCGGTAAGTATATGAATAATGGAGGGGTCTGTGTATATTGGGGGAGGGGAGATTATTCAGCAGCATCCAAGACGTGTTTTTTGTACAGAACTCTCACATTTGTGATCACCGCACAATCACATGGTCTGGGGACTTGTCTGAAGGAATTCTGTTTATTATTGGTGAGAATTATTATGTATGTGTCAGGCACACAGCTTAATCCCACCAGAAACACACTTCCTGTCCTGGGACGACAGCACAGAGTCACTGTATCTATATATATGTCAAGGATGTGTTAATGCAGTGCAGTGCTTCTTCTGATCACTAGAGGGAGCTAGGGTTGATCCCTCTTGGGGTATTTGCTGCACCTGGGGGGTTGGGCTTACCAAGCTTTGTCGCCATTTACTGTATAAATCTGGAACACTGACGAATGTCATTTTCTCCTTCCAGATTTTTAAACAAACGAAAGATTTAAACATGAAGATAGAGTAATTCATTGCCGAAGAAGAAGACTCAGAAAGCTCCACCGGAGACTCGGAAAGCTCCACCGGAGACTCGGAAAGCTCCACCGGAGACACCGAAAATTGAAGAAGTCAGAATTGTAAGGTCCACACACCCACACAATATAGGGAAGAGTCTAAATGGCATGGCTTGAACCACTTAAAGTGGAACTATACTCCCCTCACACCCCCGCCGCCCTCACTTTAAGTGTTTCAAGGCATGCCATTTAGACTCCTCCCCCATAGCCCGCTCCTCCTCCACATTTCCTGCCCATTGTAATTGCAGCAGTGACTTTGGGAGTGATTGGGATGGGTTGCTCCCTGGAGGGGTGGAGTTTGAGATCAGACCTCTTTCTAAATGGCCTTCTGGATTGTGGGCCCTTGATGTTGGGGTCCCGGCTCTATATTCTGAGCAATGTACAGGGAGATGAACTGGACACTCTAGACTGATGATTCTGAAGAGGGTTCATCTCTGAGGAGTCAGAGATGAATAGATAGATAGATAGATAGATAGATAGATAGATAGATAGATAGATAGATAGATAGATAGATAGATAGATAGATATGGGGGGGAGTGATAGATAGATGGATATAGCTAGATAGCAAAGCTCCAGTGGCCTAATGGTTAAGGCACTGGCCTCCTCGGTCAGGGATTGTGGGTTTGAGTCCCACCTGGGGTGATATCTTGCTTGTCTCTTATACCAGGATGTAGGGAGTGATCAATTGAAGGAATAATAACCCCCCAACATTGGTATTAGTGGGGACGGTAATTGCCCCAGCATAAGTGATCAATTGCAGTAATAATAACCCCCCACATTGGTATTAGTGGGGACAGTAATTGCCCCAGCATGAGTGAGCAACTAAAGGAATAATAACCCATAACATTGTTATTAGTGGGGACAGTAATTGCCCCAGCATGAGTAATCAATTGCAGTAATAATAACCCCCAACATTGGTATTAGTGGGGACGGCAATTGCCCCAGCATGAGTGATCAATTGCAGCAATAATAACCCCCAACATTGGTGTCAGTGGTTGCAATCAGAGGAAGTTTACTTACCTGTAATTTCCATATTTTAGAGCATTGTTTCTCAACCTTTTGCATGTCCTCTGCATTCCTCCTGTCATTTATTTGTCTCAGGAAAGTGCCTAGAGCTGAGAAAAATGGACATCCCCTTCCTAGGTATGTTGTTGGGGGAAGTGTGGGGACACCAAGCCTGACTACATAGCTAGGAAGGAGTCAGGAAATCTCTGTAGCCAAGCAGCGGCAAGAGGAATGCAGAAGGAGAGGGGGCATGTCTCCTGCATTTCCTCTTATCACCGTTTGTCTCAGGAAATTACTGAGGCTGTGCTCAGTCTGGCCTCATGGCTGGTCAATCAAGATGGCTGAAGAGCTGGAACCTAGAAGACGGTGAAGTGAAGATTTCGAGGGTGGCATGGGTGTGAGGGGAGGCAAGTATAGTTCCACTTTAAGTGGTTTAAGGCATACTATTTAGACTCCTCCCCCATAGCCCGCTCCTCCTCCACATTTCCTGAAAATTGTATGTGCAGCAGTGACTCTGGCAGTAATTGGGATAGGTTGCTCCCTGGAGGGGTGGAGTTTGAGATCAGACCTCTTTCTAAATGGCCTTCTGGATTGTGGGCCCTTTATGTTGGGGTCCCGTCTCTACATTCTGAACAATGTAAAGGGAGATGAACTGGACACCCTAGACTGATGATTCAGGGATTATCCGATTGTCTTATGGGGTCAGGAAAGAATTTTTCCTCCTTTGGAGATAATATGTCCATCAAAGCCCTAGAATAATTTAATTCTATGGATTTATCTCCAAGAAAAATTGATTGTACACTAATTGTACCTTTTACAAAATAATAACCCTTCCCCCAAAACAAACAAAAAACATGCGCAAAGCCCCGTGGCCTAATGGGTAAGGTAATGGCATCCTAAGTCAGGGATGTGGGTTTGAATTCCATCTGGGGTGCTTAATTCTTTTCTGAACATAAAATACAGACAGAGAACTGACACGCGCCTGAGAGCTTCATTAAATAATTAGAAACCATAAAGACAATTAACACCTTGGTCAGGAGTATACAGTATAATGTATAGAGGGTATATTGTATAGCGTACAGAGGTAAGGAGTATATAATGTATAGAGTGCAGAGGTAAGGAGCAGGGCCTTTTTTCAGCTGGAACTTGGTGGAACTCAGCTCCACCACCTCCGGCTCAGACCCTCTGCTCCCTGCTCACCACTATCACTTGGCTTCTGTGTTTACAAGTGACAGCTTGTCTCCCAACGGCTCCCACAGATCTGATCTCCGGAGTGGATCCCACTTAATGCAGGATGGGGACAAGGAAGATGCAGGTGTCTGGGGTGCAGTGTAGATGCCAACACCCCCCCCCCCCCACTGGATGATCCCCCTGCAAGTGAGAGAGGCAGAGACACCCACAGTGTGTCAGGAGATACTAGAGTTGACTGGGCACTTCGGGTTAATACAGCAATAAAAGTAAAACATGTGGAAAATGGTAGAGCTTTTATAAGGAGTGGGAATGAAAGTGAGATATGGATGGGGGATGCAGAAGGGGATGCAGCAGCTGTGGAAGATGGCTGAACTCTTCACTCTGTGTGCAGCACATCCCTGAACTCTGCACTCTGTATGCAGTGAAACCCCTGAACTCTGCACTCCGTATGCAGTGCACCCCTGAACTCTGCACTCTGTATGCAGTGCACCCCTGAACTCTGCACTCTGTATGCAGTGCACCCCTGAACTCTGCACTCTGTATGCAGTGTACCCCTGAACTCTGCACTCTGTATGCAGTGTACCCCTGAACTCTGCACTCTGTATGCAGTGAAACCCCTGAACTCTGCACTCCGTATGCAGTGCACCCCTGAACTCTGCACTCTGTATGCAGTGCACCCCTGAACTCTGCACTCTGTATGCAGTGCACCCCTGAACTCTGCACTCTGTATGCAGTGTACCCCTGAACTCTGCACTCTGTATGCAGTGTACCCCTGAACTCTGCACTCTGTATACAGTGCACCCCTGAACTCTGCACTGTGTGTAACCCCTCTGAACTCTGCACTCTGTACATAATGCACTCCTGGTGTTTAATTCCTCCTACTGTTAGTGACATTTGACCACACCCACTATTTGATGCGGTTTGGAGGGTGTGTGTGGAGAGGGGTTTGAGGAGTTGTGGTTCCAGCACCTAATTTCTGAGAAAAAAAGCCCTGATTGTAACCCTTGTGGAAACAGTACTTAGAGACAAGCTGGTGCATTTTTCTTTTTCTAAATTGACAGCTACAGCTTTTTCCTAGATCTGCTCTTTTCTTTTTGCAAACATACCTGGTTTGGCAAATTACAACAGAACGAGTAAAAATTATCTGTGTGCTGAGTGTGAAGCAAGAAGAATTGATGTCTTTGGCAAGAATCGTGAAAGCCTGATTCATGCCCTACAAGTGTATGATAACCGGGCAGACCAGTACCTGAGGGAACCTGGAACCAAAGGGTTCCCACTACAGGGGGTCCCCGGGTTACGACCAAGATAGGGACTGTAGGTTTGTTCTTAAGTCGAATTTGTTTGTAAGTTGGAACAGTACCTTTTTTAAGTGCAAATCCAGTCTCAGAGACAGGAAGTGAGATTAAATCCATCTAATGAGGATACAGACAGCAGTAACAACTTCAGTGGCTCTATAAATAAATAAATACAACGTAGACAGGTGTTTGGTTTAACATATTATTTATGTTTACCTGTGCATGTAGATGCAGATACATACATGTAAATTCTTAAACATTTTCAAACACTGTACAGTACTGTAGAGAACAGTACAACCTTAAACAATTATGGTAGTGGATGATGGGCTTGTTGAAGAGGATGGGACTGTTATTATAGAATCTGATTCAGCTGCTGGACTCTTGAAGTAGGCATCAAGGGATGTTTGCACAGCGCTTTCTTTTCTTTATCTCATCATAAATAGCCCTGTAGCATCTCAGGCCGTCAGTAACTGTACGATAAACTTTGGTAAACCTCTCTGTATCAGGATCTTGCTCCTCTAACTTTGCCATTCCTGCTTCAACAAGATGAAAAGCATCAGCTAACCGTTTTGTAGAAAACTTTTTCAATGTTGGAGTTTCTAGGTCCTGGTTTTCTTCACTAAATGCTGTCATCTGCTGCTCTAGTTCCATAAGCTCTTCATTGCTTAGTTCTTGCCCATGGGAGTCGAGTAACTCGATGATATCATTTTCACTGATGTCCAACTGCAGTTGATTACCAATAGTAACCACAGCTTGCCTGGTTGCAGAGATTTCTTTATCTGTAAACCCCAGAAATTCTTCTGTGAATTGGGGGCACAAATTTTTCCAAACACCTCTCATATTTGTTTCTTTCACTTCAGCCCAAGCATCAGCAATATTTTTGATGGCATCATAAATGTGATAATTCTTCCAGAACTCTCTTAAGGTCATCTGATCCTTTTGGGTAGCGCTGATAGCTTGTGAAAATGTCCTCCGTAAATAATAGGCCTTAAAGGAGGCTATGACTCCTTGATCCATAGGTTGAAGTAGTGATGTGGTGTTGGGGGGTAGAAATACCACCTTTACATTGGGGTGCAAGTCAGCTAAAGTGTTTGGATGTCCAGGGGCATTGTCAAGGAGAAGAAGAATTTTGAAGGGAATGTTTTCCCTCAAACAATAACGTTCAACAGTAGGGACAAAATGGTTCAAAAACCAATCTTCAAACATTGTAGCTGTAACCCAAGCCTTTGTATTTGCCCTCCAAATAACAGGAAGAGATGCCTTAGTGACATTACGTAGTGCCCTGGGATTTAAGAAGTGATGCACTAACAAAGGCTTGAGCTTTAAATCCCCAGATGCATTACCCCCAAGTAATAGTCAGCCTGTCCTTTGATGCCTTATGTCCTGGTGCACATGTTTCCTCTTTTGAAATGTAGGTCCTAGCTGGCATTTTTTTCCAAAACAAGCCAGTTTCATCTACATTAAAAATTTGTTCTGGCATATAACCTTCTTTGTCAATAATAGCTTTCAATATCTTGGGAAAATTATTTGCAGCACTTACATCGGCACTTGCTGCTTCACCTTGAACTCTAATGCTATGCAAATGAGCTCTTTCCTTAAAGCGATTGAACCAACCCCTACTTGCACCAAATTCTTCATTGCAATCATCTTCTCTTGGATGGGCAGCTTTTAAATAGTTGAAAAGGCTTTGAGCCTTTTCTTGAACAAAAGTAAGACTGATAGGCATATTACACTGATTTTGGTCTTCTATCCAAATTGTCAGCAGCCTTTCCATCTCGACAATTAAACTACTGCGTTGCTTGGTAATAATCGTAGCATGCATTGGGGGTATGGCCTTTCACATGCTCCATTATTCTACCTTTATCTTTTAAAATCGTTGCGATCGTTGACCGATTGTAGCCCAATGCTCTGCCAATAGATGATGGAGTTTCACCTTTTTCTGATCTTTTTATTATTTCTACTTTATTTTCCATGGTGATGGATCTTCTTTTCTTTGCTGTATCACCAGCACTTGCATCAGATTTGTTTTTCGGCATGTTGAAGACAACAAATGTGGAATGAAGTGCACTCTAGAAAAGAAGAACAAGAAGGAAAAAAAGTGTAGCAGCCAGTCAATTTATTACCAATTTATTCTAGTTAGACTGGAACTGTATAAAAACACTCACTGTGGCGGCAAGATAGATACAGTATGCCCGCTTGTTGTGCGTCCTCAGAGCCGTCCAGCACTGTGGGATCCAGTACAGTACAAAAAAACAGGGCTAAAAGAGAACAGAAGGATACAGTAGTGGTTACATTCAGGACCAAGCAAAGATGGTATAAAAAAACACGCGCGATTGGGTGGGGGCTCAGCATGGGTAGATGGCATGGGCTCGTGCTGGGACACAGGGATACATTCTGTGTTCCAGCGTGGGCTCATGTCGTCTGCCTATTGTGGAGCTCTCATTCAATTGTGTGTGGTACAAGCAGGGCCGGATTTGCTCTCCCTGCCACCTCAAGGCCAGGTTCCGCAATGCACCCCCTCCCCGCCAACGGAACCACCCCCCCAAAAATGGCAACTGGATGGCAGGAGTGGCACGGTTAGTTCAAATATGTTTTGTTTCTTTTCTTTTTTTTTACTTTTTTATCACTTTTTTTTATTTTTATTTATTTGTAGCTTGTCGTTTTACTTTTTTTAAATTTTTGTATAATTTTCTTATTTTTAATTATTCTTTACTTTTTTAATTACTTTGTTATTTTATTAATTTAATTATTACTGTATTTCATATTTTTTTATTTTTATATCAATTTTTTTTCACTTAACTTTATTGCTATCACACAGGAGAAAACAATTCCCTGTGTGATAGCAATTGGAGGTGACAGGTTCCCTTTATTTACCCTGTCACCTCCAAAACAGGAGTCCTAGCACTGTGCTAGATTTCCTGTCATAGCTGAGAAGGGAGGAGCACAGCTCTCCCCTCTCACTCTTTACATGGTGGCAGGGACAGGAGGAAGCAGAGAGGTACAGTACACTGTATACAGTATGTACTTAAGCATATTACAGTACTGTACTGCCGGGCAGCTCATCTGATGGCACAGCAGGGAGATGGATAGATGGTGTATCCAGGCAGGCCGGCCATGGTGCACCTCCGCGGGGCAGCGCTCGCAGGAAAGACCAGGGATCCTGGAGGCTTCACTAGGCCGGACAAGGCCGCGGCCACGACGGGCAGTTTTAGCGGCCTGGCAGGCCACCGGACCGCACCAGGCCTGTAGACGGGCAGGCAGGATAACGAGGGGGGCCCCTGAACTTCACAACCAGGCCAGGAACAGAGGAACGGCTCACTCCAGCAAGGAGAGGGATGGCGTCGGCCGGCAGTGACGTCACTCGGGCCCCGTTCGTAAGTAGGGGTTGTTCGCAACTCGGATGTTCGTAAATCGGGGACCCCCTGTATCTCAGAGCCCAGTGGTTCAGAAACACCCTCACAGGATGGGCAAACAGAGACTGACACTGGAGTATCACTGAAGGTCACCTGCAAGCCACAGCATAAGCAGGTCAGCACCTGTGCCTGTAATCAGCATAGACTCTCCTCAAATGCAGGAAGCACTACAACACATCAGAGAGACGGATCCTCTGTTGTACTTGCAGTTGTACCAGGCTGAGAGAGAGGAACACCAGGCGGCAGCTGAAAGGCTGAGCAGAGGGAGGCAGATCGGCGGCATGAACTAAAAATGTCTAGGCTCCAGCAGCAGCGACAGGCTCAGAACCTCGGATCCCTAGAGCACAGAGACGCCTCTTTGCCTGTTAGCCAAGCTCCCAAATTTCCGGTAATAGAAAAGGACAGTGACATTGACGTGTATCTACTGTTGTTTGGAAAAACTTTGCATCTGTACCATCTGCCCCAAGCATAATGGGCCCAGTACCTGATGCCAGAACTGCAAGGAAAGGCCCTGGATGCTTATGTTGAATTGCCAGCAGAGCAGGACGACGATTATAAGGCCATAAAGGATGCAATCATCCGAAAATATCAGCTAACCCCAGAAGTATACCGGAAATGACTTAGGTCCTTGCAAAAGGGGCCTGGGGACTCATACACGGATGTGGTAAGTCACCTATGCACCACATTTCAGCAGTGGACAAGAGTCTTGAAAGCAGATTCCTTCAAGTCCCTATAGGATCTCATGATCCAAGATCAGCTCCTACACACCTGTCCTGTAGATATCAGACAGTTTTTGTTGGAGAAGGGACCAGCATCTGCCAAAGCAGCAGCAGCAGAACTGTCAGATACCTATATCAACACTCCGGTATTTGACCATCACAAGGCTCCCCCAAATGGCTGGAAAGGAGGGAAATCTCACATAGATATACAGAAAAAACAGCGCTGGCAACTGGCACACTATAAGTATGAATGTAGCTAAAAGTGGATAATATCACTATATATATGTGACTAAGCAAATTACATTCTGTTCAAAAATAAATAATATGTGCTGGAAAAAACAAATATAAAGAAATGTGGCGTTTCTGTTTGACAACAGAGACCATGCAATCAAATATATATATATACCTCAACATATAACAATATGAATAAGCATATTAAAGGAAACCAATGTGAATAAATTGAAGTAAGTTCAGGATGGATATGAAGGTTCCCTCAGACAAAAACCCAATAAGCAATAATGGCAGACTTCCAGCTCCTCATCCAAAGGTTTGCATACAGTCACCTGAAATGCTGCAGTAGATACAAGAGGATGGGGTGAAGCTTGGGCTGCTGTCACTAGGATATAAGCTTGGGCTGCTGTTACTAGGATATAATCTTGGGAGCCGCGGGCATCATATTCCACCCAAAAAACAAAATAAGATATGGTGTAATACTGTGGGGTAAAGGATCAAGTGCGCATGATAGCGCTACTCACAAAATGAAGATTGCAAACAGGCATTTAGAGTTGGTCCGTGATCGCCGCTATATTAGCACAGGGAGCATTTAAACAGCCCTTTTGTTAATATTTATTTATGGGAAATATCACATGGCAACACCATCTACCCCTGCGGGTCTCGATTTCCAGCTACCAGCACCTGCAGTCACTGGTGTCATGCCAATCTCAAGTGACACCCGCAGATGGTACAACTGTGGACATCTCAGAACTCAGTGCTCTGAGCAGAAGAAATCACCTGGCTAGCCAGCCAGTAACTCTTCCTCTGTGCTGTTCGTTAGCAGAAAAGCTAACTAACGCCAACTTGCAGCCAGTCATCGTTGGCAACTGGTCCGTAACTGGTTTCTGTGACACAGAAACATAGGCCAGACCAGAGTTGATAGAAGAAAAGGACATCATCCCAGTACCCGCGCTACTGTGTTCTGGAAGTTGGATCGGAGAGAGAGAGAGGTGGGAGTCTCTAATGAGATCCGTTCTGTTGGGTGCAGATTTAGGTACCCTTGTTTCTTACTTTGCACCTGCTAAGAGCACCCTGGATGCCACGCGGAACTCTCTGGACCTACCAAGGTACTGTGTACAGATGTTGGGTTAACATCTGGGCACCCTGTGGATGGTCGGAGGGAGGGGGAGGGTGGAGTGGAAATACAGGGTTCTCCTTCTCCTAAGGAAAGAGAGGAGACTCCCTTGCATGTGCAGGTATCAAACGCATGTGCGATTGATGTTAATATTGTAATTACTGAGTGTAATGATGATGTCTTGTCATTGTTGGAGGTCACTTACAGTGCTGGGAGGGTGGCGGAGGTCCAGTCTCTGGCTTCAGAGCATAGGGATAGTCTGGATGGGCCCTTTTCTTGCTCTGACCAAGAGGACCTTGCCTCAGTTACTGTAGGAGAAGTCTGGCTAACAGATGCGCACCTGCACACCAGTGTGTGTAAAAAGGACTTGTATTGGCGCGCGCACGTGCACAGGTGCGCGTCTATGCGCACACGTGCACGTCTGGGTGCCAAATAGTTTATTTAAGCTGAACACTGACACATGAGCCTTGCTGAGTGGTCTTTCAGCTAGTACCTGTTACCTGAATCTGATCTGTTCCTGTGTTCCTGTGTTTGACCCGGCTTGTACCTGAGATGCCTCTTGGACTTCTGCCTGCCTTCCTGTGACCCCGGCTTGTGTTTTGACCTTGTCCCTGCTTCATGCTCCTGTACCGCGCTGCCCGACTGTGTACCGAACCTGGCCTGTATCCCGTCTTTGATCCTGTCTCACGTTCCAGTACCTGCTCTGCTCGGCTGTTGATGACCTCCTGGCTTTTGTACGGACCACGACTCAGCCTGCTGTTCCAGCAACATGGAGTTCCAGTCCTCAGTGCCCGTCCGGTAATCTGCAGCTATCGGGCTCCTGCCAAGACCCGTCCGGAGCCACCTGCTACATCGGCCCTCGTGCCACTATGTCTTTCACTCCCTATCATTTCTATCAGGGGTGCTAGACAGGAGATGCAAGAGAAGCCCTCTCTACAGCTCAGTCTCCACCAGGTACGTGACAGTACCACTCAGCCAGATGTCGGAGACTGAGAGAGAGGCTTCACCTTTGGAACTGCTATGCCAGCAACTTGTCTCGCTCACACAGGCAGTCAGCACTCTGCAAAGGAGCCATGCACAGCTGGAAAGTCGCATCCAAGCTTTTGCCTCAGCGACTCCTGCACCAGTTATCGCATCAGACCGTCCCACGTCTGAGCAGACTGCTTCCGCATCCTCACATGTCATATCACCACCTGAACCCCGAGTTCCTGCACCAGAGCGATTCTCAGGCAATCGGCACAAGTTCCGTGCATTCAAGAACTCTTGTGAACTTTACTTTTCCCTGCAGTCAAGAACTTTCTCACGTGAAGTCACTAAGGGATTTGTTATTTCCCTACTTCTCGGAGAGTCACAATCTTGGGCCCACCAACTCCTTGAACAAAAGAGCTCACTCCTGGACTCTCTTTCTTCATTTTTTGATGCAATGGCCCAATTATATGATGACCCCCAGCGCACTGCTACCGCTGAATCCAACCTCCATACTTTGCGACAGGGTCATCGACCTGCTGAGGACTATGTTGCACAATTCCGCTTATGGGCCTCAGATTCCGGATGGAACGATGCGGCCTTACGGTATCAATTTCGCCTTGGCTTGCCTGAAGGAGTCAAAGATGAGCTTGCTTGAGTAGAGGCTCCCAGCTCCCTTGAAGGCCTCATTAATCTTGCTATCCAGCTTGATCGCCGATTCCGGGAAAGGAGAGCAGAGAGGATTGGCGCCATAACCAGACCTATGCAATTGGGACTTTTTCGTTCTCCACTCTCCAGTACTGAGAAGCTGCGAAGACGCAGAATGGGCCGGTGTATATACTGTGGGGTAGCGGGTCATTTTCTCCAAAACTGCCCTGTGAGACCCACAAAGACTGGGATCACCCCCTCTGCCTACCTTGCCAATTGTTCTGGATTAAAGGGATCTGCTCATGTCACCCTATCCTTGTCACTTAAGCTCCCTGGGAGAAACATTCAGGTACCAGCTATAGTTGACTCCGGGGCCTGCAGCTGTTTTATGGATAAGGACTTTGCTTATCACCACCAAATTCCAGTGCAAACAAAGACTTACCAGCTGTCCATCCACCTGGCTGATGGATCCCATCTCAGGTCCGGGCCGATAAAACATGAGACCTGCCTGCCACTGGCTACGTCTGATACGGGTCGTCAGGAACACCTATGCCTGGATATTATCCCATCACCCTTGTTACCCGTTATCTTGGGTATTCCCTGGTTGCAGGCCCACAACCCGCTGATAGATTGGGTTACTGGGAAAATTACCTTTTCTTCTTCCCATTGCCAGCAGTCCTGCCTTCATCCCATGTCCATGACATCTGCACCTCTCCTGGCAGTACATAATGACTCTCCTGTGTCACAACTCATACCTGCAGTTTATCACGAGTTTTTGGATGTTTTTGATAAACAAGGAGCAGACACTCTGCCCCCTCATCACCCATATGACTGCCCTATTGAACTGTTGCTGGGATCTGAAATTACGTTTGGGCACATTTTTCCCCTCTCTAAACTGGAACTTGAGATACTACGCCAATACATTGATGAGAATCTAGAAAAAGGCTTCATCCGGCCTTCCACATCCCCCGGAGGCGCGGGAATCTTCTTCGTAGAGAAAAAGGATCACACTCTGCGTCCTTGCGTTTATTACAGAGGATTGAATAAAATTACTGTCAAGAACAGATACCCTTTTCCTCTAGTTCCGGAGCTTTTTCAATGCTTCAAGACTTCCGTTGTTTTCACAAAACTTGACTTACGAAGGGTGTACAACCTCGTACGAATCAGCAAGAGAGATGAGTGGAAAACTGTCTTCCGCACTAGATTTGGACATTATGAGTACCTTGTTATGCCCTTTGGGCTATGTAATGCCCCAGCAACATTCCAGCATTTTGTCAATGACATTTTTAGAGACTTCCTTGATCTGTTCCTTATCGTGTATCTAGATGATATCCTCATCTTTTCCAATTCCCTCTCGGCACACCGTGAACATGGAAAAAAAGGTTCTCAGCCTAAGAAGTCAAGGACTATATGCAAAGGCCGAGAAGTGCGAATTTGAGAAAGACACCATCCAATTCCTGGGACTGATCATCTCCACCTCAGGCATCTCCATGGATACCCAAAAGGTCTAATCCATCCTAGAATGGCCCACTCTGACAGACAGAAAGAGTACACAGAGGTTCATTGGGTTTGCCAACTTCTACCGCAAGTTCATTAAGGATTTCTCCGCATTATCACGCCCATTACCCAACTGACAAAACAGAATACTCTCTTCCAGTGGACACCTGCTGCACAAGCCGCTTTTGACCAACTGAAAGGCCTGTTTACCTCAGCTCCCATCTTGCGACATCCAGACCCTGCATCACCATATGTTCTTGAGGTAGACACATCGGAGAATGCTGTGGGTGCCATCCTGTCCCAGCGCCAGGGTGCCAAGTCTCTACTGCACCCCATTGCTTTTTTCTCCAGGAAACTTAGCCCCGCAGAGAGGAACTATAATGTGGGTGATCGTGAATTGTTAGCCATAAAGACAGCCCTGGAGGAATGACGTTATTTGCTGGAAGGAGCAGCCTACCCTATTTTGATTTTTACCGATCATAAGAACCTTGAATACCTTAGAACAGCTAAGCGGTTAAAACCTCGGCAGGCCAGGTGGGCGCTATTCTTTTTCCGTTTCTCCTTCCACATAACTTTTAGGCCGGGCTCCAAGAATGGCAAGCCGGACGCTCTATCACGAATGTACCCAGAGGAAGGAGAATCCCACCAGGCAGACACAATCTTGCCAGCACAAAGTTTTCTACTACTACAAGTAGACCTGATTTCCCAGCTCAAGCAAGCATCCACAAGGGACATTTTGCCATCGGGCATTTGTTTTCAGGAACAAGAAGGTCTAGTTTTACACAATAGAAAAGTGTTCATACCCCCGAGTCTGTGCCCCAAGATCCTGAGTCTCTGTCATGACCACCCTCTAGCAGGACATTTCGGGGTAACCAAGACAGTGGAACTTGTGCAACGGTCCTTTTGGTGGCCGGGCTTAAGACTCGACTGTAAGAACTATGCGTACACCTGTGGAGTCTGTGCCCGGAACAAGAACAATAAAGTCAAATCCTGGGGTCTGCTAAGACCACTGCCCATTCCCAAGAGGCCCTGGGAGATGATTAATATGGACTTCATCATGGAACTTCCGCCAAAAATTGACCACCATTTCTGTGATTGTGGACATACTGACTGATTAAGATGGCCCATTTTATTCCTTTAATAGGAACTCCATCAGCAACAGTGACTGCCTGCACCTTTATCAGGGAGATAGTCAGACTCCATGGGGTACCCAGCAGCATCACCTCGGATTGGGGGGTACAATTTACTTCCAGATTTTGGAAAGAACTCTGTAAGATGTTGAAAATTGAAACTTATTTCTCCTCAGCATACCATCCCCAGACCAATGGCCAAACTGAACGTACAAACCAGACTCTGGAACAATATCTCCGGTGTTTCTCATCCTTTGCCCAGGATGACTGGGCATCACTGTTACCCCTGGCAGAGTTTGCATACGATGCAGTTCACTCTGCTATGGGACAAGCCCCGTTTTTTGCAAACTATGGATACTTTCCAACTTTCCTACCTGACATCTTACCAGACTCCTTGGTCCCTGCAGTCCAGGATAGATTAAACTTCCTTCAATTGAACAATAAAGTTTTACAAAGGAACATCTCCAAGGCACAGCAGGACAATAAAAACATTTTTGACAAGAAAAGAAGAGGGGACCTAAAACTCCAGATCGGAGACAAGGTCTGGTTATCCACTGCCAACTTAAAATTATCCTGTCCATCTAAGAAACTTGGACCAAGGTTTATTGGTCCCTTCCCTGTCAAAAGACAGATCAATCCTGCAGCCTACGAACTGTCACTCCCGGAGAATTACAAGATCCATCCAGTCTTCCATGTCTCGTTACTGAAGAATGCGAGGTTAGATCCTTTTCCTGGTCGGATCCACCTGCATCTACTTTAGTCAACGGTAATGAGGAGTATGAGGTTGAAGCCATTATGGACTGTAGAAGGAGAAGAAATGTAATTCAGTTTTTTATTAAATGGAAAGGTTACGGACCTGAAGACAACTCTTGGGAACCAGAGTCCAATTTACATGCTAAGAGGTTGACACTGGCTTTTTTCCAGGCTCACCCTGAAAAGAAATTACAGATGGGCATCCGGAGGTTGCCCATTGGGGGGGGGGGGGGGGCAATGTAAGAGAAGTCTGGCTAACAGATGCGCACCTGCACACAAGCACACCAGTGTGTGTAAAAAGAACTTGTATTGGCGCGCACACACACACGTGCACGTCTGGGCGCCAAATAGTTTATTTAAGCTGACATATGAGCCTTGCTGAGTGGTCTTTCAGCTAGTACCTGTTACCTGAATCTGATCTGTTCCTGTGTTTGACCCGGCTTGTACCTGAGATGCCTCTTGGACTTCTGCCTGCCTTCCTGTGACCCCGGCTTGTGTTTTGACCTTGTCCCTGCTTCATGCTCCTGTACCAAGCTGCCCGACTGTGTACCGAACCTGGCCTGTATCCCGTCTTTGATCCTGTCTCACGTTCCAGTATCTGCTCTGTTTGGCTGTTGATGACCTCCTGGCTTTTGTACCAACCACGACCACCGACACGCCTGCTGTTCCAGCAACACGGAGTTCCAGTCCTCGGTGCCCGTCCAGTAATCTGCAGCTATCGGGCTCCTGCCAAGACCCGTCCGGAGCCACCTGCTACATCGGCCTTCGTGCCACTCTATGTCTATCACTCCCTGTCATCTCTATAAGGGGTGCTAGACAGGAAGTGCAAGAGAAGCCCTCTCTACAGCTCAGTCTCCACCAGGTACCTGACAGTTACACCCCAGCAGTTGCCTTTGTGTATCATAGGACAGCTGGTTGGTACTTGTGGTCCCACTGCTCAGCCAGCACTGAAGACGGACCAAAGCATTGCAGCATTCAGCAGGTCAGCTGTTGGCTCCAATGCTGAGAAAAGTACACAAAAGCTTGACATGACCAATAAAAAGCTGGGCTGGAAAGCTCTACAGGCAGGGGGCCAATAAGAAGCTGGGATCGAACGCTCTACAGGCAGGGGACGTGGAGACTGAAAGGGTTAAACAGCTGTTCATTGTGTCCAGCCAACCTAGTGACATGTATTGAAGGTGTCACCTGATACTGTTCTTGTAGATCCATGTGAAATCACTAGAGCCAGAGCTAATGTGCCACACCATAATTTGTGGTCTTGATTCACACCCACAACAGTCCAGCACAGCACATGTCATGTCTAGGGGCAGAACACCTGAATTGGAAGATCTAGGTCCCCTGCTACATTGGTTAGCTGACACTCAGGGAGTGGGTCTAGTCCATCAGCTCAAGTCACCTTTCTTCTCCATCCAGCTACATAAGCTGCTGACAATGCTTGTGGTATATAGTGTTAGAGAAACCCTGGGAGGGCACACTATGCTGTCCAGCAGCAGGGCTTATCCTTCCCTCATGCCTTCGGCCAAACTAATTTCACAGAATGCACAAACAGACCGGGCCAAAGAGAGAATGCTGCCGTCAGGGCATCACCAGTAGTCCTGGTCTCCACAGGAATCATACTTTGTGGGGACCTTAGAAAACTGAACACTAGCCCTGCGATTGTGGCCTAACCCCATGCCCAGGAACCATGAGGTGTTGGAGCAGCTGGCAGGTGCCCCTTATCTAACCATCAGATATTCCCTGAATCAACTTAACCTATAAATATTAGTATCCAGTTATATGTATAATGTATTATGTACATTTAGGAAAAAATCCAGCCTTTTTTAAAAGCAATCTACTGAGCTGGCCAGAACCAGCTCTTGAGGGAGTCTATTCCACATTTTCACAGCTCTTACTGTGAAGAAGCCTTTCCGTATTTGGAGATTAAATCTGTTTTTCTCCAGACGTAAAGAATGCCCTCATGTCCTCTGTGCTTACCTTTAAGAGAATAACTCTACACCAAGTTCACTTTATGGACCACTTATGTATTTGTACATGTTGATCATATCCCCCCTTAATCTCTTCTTCTCAAGAGAGAATAAATTCAGTTCCTCTAATCTTTCCTCATAGCTGAGCTCCTCCATCCCTCTTATCAGTTTGGTTGCTCTTCTCTGCACTTTCTCCAGTTCCCCAATATCCTTTTTGTGAACTAGTGCCCAAAACTGAACTGCATATCCCAGATGAGGTCTTACTAATGATTTGTACAGGGGCAAAATTAGACCTCTATTTCTGGAGTCTAAACCTCTCTTAATACAAGAAAGGATTTTGCTCACTTTGGAAACCGCAACTAGGCATTGCATGCTATTATCAACCGGTTCCCGACCGGCCGCCGTAGTTATACTGCGGCAGGTTGGCTCCCCTGGGCAAACCACCGTAACTGTACATTGGCCCTTTAAGATGCTGTAGGAGGCTCGCACGCACACCCCCAGCCGATGCGAGTGGACTAAGTATACTAAGTATGAACACCAATCTCTCTCCTGCCCTAGTCAGTCCCATCCCCCCTACAGTTAGAACACACCTAGGAAACACAGTTAACCCCTTGATCGCCCCCTAGTGTTAACCTCTTCCCTGCCAGTGACATTTATACAGTAATCAGTGCATTTTTATAGCACTGATCGCTGTATATTTGTCAATGGTCTCAAAAATGTGTAAAAAGTGTCCAATTTGTCCGCCACAATATCGCAGTCCCAATAAAAATCGCAGATCACCGCCATTACTAGTAAAAAAAATAAAAATAAATAAAAATGTCATAAATCTATCCCCTATTTTGTAGACGCTATGACTTTTGCGCAAACCAATCAATATACGCATATTGCAATTTTTTTACCAAAAATATGTAGAATACATATCGGCCTAAACCAAGAAATTTTTTTTTTTTTAAATTGGGATATTTATTATAGCAAAAAGTTAAAGATATTGGGGGTTATTTACTAAAGGAATATCCACTTTGCACTGCAAGTGCACTTGGAAGTAAAGTCGCTGTAGATCCGACGGGGACATGTAAGGAAAATAAAAAACAGCATTTTAGCTTGCACATGATTGGATGATAAAATCAGCAGAGCCTCCCCTCATTTCAGATCTAACCCTTAGATTTAGAGCGACTGCACTTCCAAGTGCACTTGCAGTGCAAAGTGGATTTGCCTTTCATAAATAACCCCCTAGTGTGTTTATTTCAAAATTGTCGCTCTTCTTTTGTTTATAGCGCAAAAAAAAAAACTGCAGAGGTGATCAAATACCACCAAAAGAAAGCTCTCTTTTGGGTACAGCGTTGCACAACCACGCAATTATCAGTTAAAGTGACGCAGTGCCGTATCACAAAAAATGGCCTGGTCATTGAGCAGCCAAATCTTCCGGTCTGAAGTGGTTAAGCTTATGATCTACTAGAACACTCAGATCCTTTATCATTGATTCCCCGAGTTGTACTCCCCATAGTATGTATGATGCATGCATAGTCTTAGCCCCCAAGTGCATAACTTTACATTTATCAACATTAAACCTCATTTGCCACACAGTTGTCCAATTAAACAGTGCATTGAGGTTGGCTTGTAAATTGGAAATATCCTGTACGGATGGTATTCCACTGCATCCGCAAAGACTGAAATGGTACCTGTAATCCCAGACCATATATCATTTATTAATATATTAAAAAGTAAGGGTCCCAACAATGAACCTTGGGGTACACTAATGATAACCTTAGACCATTCAGAGTATGAATCATTAACCACTACTATTTGAATACGGTCTTTTAGCCAGTTTTCTATCCATTTACAAACTGATTTTTTTTTCAAGTCTGTAGAAGACTTAACCTTACACATTGGCCGTGTGTGGGGATCTGTGTCAAACGCTTTTGCAAAATCCAAGTAGACTACTTCCACAGCCACTCCTTTGTCCAAGGTTTTACCCCCTTTCACACTGAGGCAGTTTTCAGGCGTTTTAGTGCTAGAAATAGTGCCTGTAATCTGCCTCCTAGTCATTGCAATGGGTGCTTTCACACCCGGGTGGTGCGCTTGCATGACGTTAGAAAAAGTCCTGCAAGCAGCATCTTTGGGGCGGTTTAGGAGCATTGTATACAGCGCTCCCAACACGCCCCTGCCCATTGCAATGAATGGGTAGCATTTCCGAAGCTCCACAACACGGGAGTTTTTAACCCCTTCTTTGGGGTTAAAAGTGCCCCACTAGCGGCCGAAAAGCGCTGTTCAAACAGCAGAAAAGGGCCGCTGAAACGAGCGGCACTTTACCGCCAACACGGCCCCAGTGTGAAAGGGGTCTAAAGGCTCTTTCCTATTATCCACTTGCTTACAGGGCACTTAAACCCCCTTGCTGCCCAGGCCAATTTTCAGCTTTCAGCGCTGTCACTCTTTGAATGGCAATTGCGCGGTCATGGTACAGTATACCCAAATTAATTTTTTAGAATTTTTTCACACAGAGAACTTTCTTTTGGTAGTATTTAATTGCTGCTGTTTTTTATTTTTTGCTAAATAAAACAAAAAAAGACAGAAAATTAAAAAAAAAAACAAAACCATTTAATAGTTTGTTATAAAATTTTGAACAGGTATTTTTTCTCCTTCATTGATGTGCGCTGATGGTTGGCACTGATTAGGAGACACTGGTGGGTACTGATAGGTGGCACAGAAAATGCAGCGGCTTTCTGTGCGAGGGACCAATGTCCCTCTGACAAAAGCTGGTGATCAGCTTTTTTTTTTTTAAATACCGACTACTGAGCTTCTGTTTACAACACGTGAACAGCTGATCACGTGGTAAGGGGCCTGGAACGACCCCTTACTCTGATCTGTGATCAGCCGAGTCTCATAAACTCTGTGATCACAGAGCGCGCCGCACGTGCCCCGCAGGGATGCGCAGACAGCACTTGCTCGGGAGGATGTCCATGGACACCCTCCCGGCAATTAAGGCCTGCACTGTAGCCATATTTTGGCTATAGCGCAGGCGGCAAGTAGTTATTTATAGTTTTATTTAATTTTGGCCATTAGTCACCTAGGTTTTATTTTTGGCCTTTTCAACTTATTGCCCATGGGAATATATTTTGCAGCATGTTCACATGGTCTTTTTGACGAATTCTCATTTGTGTTCAATGCCAATATTCCCTCCCAGTCTAAGTCTAGGAGGGCAGCCTTCATCCTTGGAAAATTTGCTCTCTTAAAGTTAAGTGTTTTCATCCTTTTAGTATGTGTTTGTTGCTTACAGCTAATTTTAAATTAAATGATTTTAAGGTCATTGCTACCCAGATGTTCTTTTTATATGAACATTAGTAATAAGCTCTGCATAGTTTGAGATTACAAGGTCCAGCAATGCATCATTCCTAGTCAGGGCTTCTGTGAACTGGACCATAAAATTGTCTTGTAATAAGTTTAGAATTTTCTGCCCTATAAGGCTTGGTTCACACCTAAACCGGCCACAGATCGCACAGCAACGCTGTGTGCCCCTGTTCTCCATTTCAGGGATGAATAAGGGCTGAATCTTTGCCTGAATTCGGCCCTGAAACTGAGCCAAGGATGCTCCAGAGATATGTGAACCGGCTCCGTAGAGTCGGTCACATTCTCCTGCTATGTGAATTGAATGCGGGGAAACCAGCACCCAGTTCGCATAGGTGTGAACCCAGCCTAACTGTTCCTACAGTGCCATTACTCCAGTCAATTTCCTGGTAATTAAAAATCCCCCATTATTATCACTGTCCCAGCCCTTTCTATCTGTGCAAGGAGCTGAGTCTCCACTTCCTCAGTAATACTGGGTGGCCTATAACAAACGCCAATGATTACCTTTGTAGTACACACACCCATGTGCAGTTTCACCCATAATGCTTCAGCCTCATCACACTCCCCATTAACTAGGTCCTCTTTCACGCTTTGAGTTCACTTCTCACATAGACACCACCACCTTTCCATTTTACCTCATCACTCCAAAACAGCATAGTCAGGAATAATAATAATAGCCCAGTCACGTGAAGAATGAAGCCAAGATGCAGCTATACCAATTAAATCAAGTTCTTTTTGTGCATCAAAGCTTCCAACTCACCTATTTTTCTTGGCAGACTTCTGGCATTGGCGAACAAACACTTTAAATCATTGTCACATTTTGCATACTTATTTATTTTAGTACAAATAATACCATTTCCAATGGTTTTTGCAACATGGAAACCTTCTTATCTGCCATAGCCCTTCCCCATTCCACCTACTGACCCCTGTCTACCCCATTATAATCAAATTCACCCCCTTCCCTCAATCCTAGTTTAAAAACTCCTCCATCCTCCCCATAAACCTCTCCCCCAGCACAGCAGACCTCCTTCTATTTAGGTGTAAACCATCTGTATTATTGGCACTAGCAACGTCAGTGTCAGTCAATAACCCTCCTAGATAGTGTGTGTTAGCTCCAGATTGTCCGCCACCCTATCACAGTTCCACTATAAGTCACTGCTCACCACCATTACACTATAGTGCCTATAGCTGTGTAAATTCCAGTACATATACCATAGTTTGTAGACGCTATAACTTTCACACAAATAAGGACACATACCCGTCCAGTGCCCCCGCGATGTCGGCACCTGAATCCGCTCTGTCCCTCGGCTGTCGGGTGCTGCTGCCACCGCCATCCTCGGTAAGGGAATCAGGAAGTGAAGCCTTTTCCTGGTTCCCTACTGCTCATGCGCGACTCGCGCTGTGCTCTTCTACTGGTCCCTGCTGTTTTCTTGGACCCGTGTGTCTCCCAGAAGACAGCAAGGGGGGGAGTGGCAAGATATCTGCGGGTGGCTCGGGTATCTATGCCTGGAAGTGGGAGCAAAATACCTGTATTAGACAGGTATATTCTACCCCCTGAAAGGTGCCAAATGTGACACCGGAGGGGGGGGGGGACCGGAAAAGCGGAAGTTCCATTTTTGTGTGGAACTCCGCTTTAAAATAGCACAGTGCTGAATAGCAAAAAATGCCCAAGGACCTGAATAGGGCAAAACCTTTAGGAGATCAAGTGGTTAAATTTGCCCGCAAAACGATAACAAACATAGGCAACCTA
The DNA here is from genome assembly GCA_037952835.1 of Lithobates septentrionalis. Taxonomy (NCBI): domain Eukaryota; kingdom Metazoa; phylum Chordata; class Amphibia; order Anura; family Ranidae; genus Lithobates; species Lithobates septentrionalis. Next base: position 1,605,793 of record JBBDGP010000545.1, read on the forward strand.
CATTTTCCATAGGCAATGCTCTAAAAGCCCCTACAGGTCATCAGTTTAGAGTTAACATTGAATAACGGGCCTAGAATTATTGATCTCACTCATGGCATGCATGGCAATATGTAATGTGTATCGCAAGTGACATTTTCATACCCAAGCACCCACAATGGGTGCATTTACATAGATGTGTAGCATATAGATATACTTTTTTAGGGGGCTTGGGTGTAACTGTTTTTTTTTTTTTTCTTTCCCTAAAGCTTTGTTTTTTCCATCTACATTATTCTGTCTTCTCCGTTTCTCTTTAAAGATCTTCCAGCATTGACAATGTTCCTTTTCCCCATTAGCTAAAAATGTTATGTGCATCCCTTCACTTGGCGGCAACTAGCCTGACAGATAGTAACATGATAAGAGGGACCAGTAAAAGCCCACATCAATTTATCTCCAGAACCCGCAGGATTGACTACTGTTTTATCTTCTTACATATTCCTTCGACAACCCATGGGTTTGAGAGCTTTCCATGGTTAAAGAACAAATGAGATCCCTATATTTACACCTTACGGTTACTCATGACACTGACACCAAGTCCATCCTAGGCAAATGGAAGGCCGATATTCCCAGCCTGGACGACGAGACTTGGGAGGAATTAGTCTATTCTTACATCCCTTCCATGATTGCTTCTAGAGATCGTTTCATGCAACTGAAGTTCCTACACAGAGCATACTACCCCCCACTGAGTATTATGAAGTTACAGGATACTTGACCTCAGCGAACGAGCAAATGTGGTGGGGGGACCCTGGTCCCTCTTTCCGTTTTTCCTTCCCTCCCCCCTCCCCCACCAGACATGCCTTTTCCCTCCCCCCTTGGGAACTGGGGGGTGGGACTGCCATAGGGTAGATGCTCTTCTGTATCATCCATTTTCTCCTTATCTGAAGTATTACATATTCCTATAAGACATGCTTTTACCTATGTAACTTTTATGTCTGAAATGCTCAATCTTATACCTAAAGAAACTAAGTGAAATGTAATAATGTGCATGAACTGTACCTATTGATCTGTCAATGCATCGCTTGTAAACCTCTTTATTTGTTTTTTATTTTCAAAATAAAAAAAACTTTTACAGTCAAAAATAACAAATGAGACACACACTGATCCTGTACTATGTCCCTTTATTGTATGCAGGTGCATGCCAATATTTAAACATGAATAGATCACTGTAAATTGATATTTTATCAAGGACAGTGAGGTACACATTTTGGACAGAAAGTACAACTGGCTTGCAAGAGGCCATTAATATCAAACCGGAACAACCTTTGCTAAATTGAGAGTCAGGCCTTCAATACCATCTGTCTTCCACATAAAATGCCATCTAATCATCTCTACCCTGTCATTTTGACATTACCAGCACCTTTTGCAAACATTCCCCATACCATGGGATTGGATGAGGTAATTACAACAGGGTGGTTCCACAATTTTTTGATTCCCCCCTCCCCTCATCCTATTCTTGGACATCTGCCTTGACACAGTCCATGGTGAATGAATTAAAGTGATTGTAAACCCACTAACCAAAAAAAAAAACCTGCAAAACAAAAGCATAATGCTATGCATACTAGCTCCTTATGAATTACTTACCATAGATCGAAGCCCCCGCAGCTGTCGTCGCACAACGCTCTGGCCGGCGACATCGGAGTTACTTCCAGGTATCGCGGGCTCCGCTCTGTGATTGGCCGGAGCCGCGATGATGTCACTCCTGCGCATGTGCGCGGGAGCCGCAGGTAACAGCACACTAACTCAAGCAACGGCACGTACGTGTCATTGCTTTAGTGTGCATGTGTCGATGACGTCGGCACATGCAGATACAGGGGATATCTCCTAAACCATGCAGGTTTAGGAGATATCCTGGGCAGCTACAGGTATACCTTATTATAGGCTTACCTGTAGTAAAAAATGGTTGTGTTTACAACCACTTTAAGGTGACTGTGTTATCTGTATGGATAACAACGAGGGGGTATGTTCCTGACACTCATTGTATCTAAAGCATGAGCTTGGATAAGCTGTAAAACATCTACAACATTACAGAACAAGCCCAGTTAAATAAATGTGACCGACTGCGACTAGCTGCAAGTACACATAAGCATCATTTAAAATGCTTGTTTTAGTTTAAATATTCAAATTAGTACGGTCTTCAACTTAAAATGAAATTGCAAGACCAAGTATTTTAAATTCTTACTTGCAGTGGGGTTTACTAAAACTGAAGAGTGCAAAATCTGGTGCAGTTGTGCATGGTAGCCAATCAGCTTCTAACTTCAGCTTGTTTAATTAAGCTTTGACAATAAAAACTGGAAGCTGATTGGTTTCTACGCAGAACTGCAACAGATTTTGCACCACCAGTTTTAGTAGATCAACCCCAGTGGCTTTTCTTTCCATAAAGGACTTTATATTTGCCTACAATATGCCTTTGCACGTGCCAGAAAATATGACCAGTCAAGAAAGAGTCAATTTCCTAGCACAGCCCTCCCCTCTTTGCACATCATATGCTGTGTTCACACGTGGCTTGTCGTTTCTGAATGTGATGCGAGAAGCTCCCTGAGTGGTTCGTACCACTCGGGGGGCTCTTCACATTATAAATATGAGTTGGAAACTTGTAGTTACTATTTATCCAACCCCACGTAAACATATGAGCCCTCTTAAGCCCAGTCCAAACTATAAAGCCCACTCCACACTATAAGAAAATTGGCCTAACAATTATCGGGTTTTCCTCGATGTTTCACAGCAGGTCGAAACCGAGGATGGCACTAATTGTACAAAAATTCTCGTATGACAAATGCTTTTTTTGTTGTTGCTGTTTATTGTTTCTGATCAGGCGCAGTCTTTCATATCCAATTTTTCTCGTATGGTTTTACACATTAAACAATAATCGTTAGTTCTGTTCTTGAACAAGAAAAATTTTGGAGTTTGTCCCTTCAGAAATTTTCGTTTGAAAAGTCTCAATCAGATGTTGAAAGTTGTGTACACACTATACGAAAATCGAACAATTGTGTCCCGTATTGGAATTTTTCTTCTGATTTTCTCATAGTGTGTACCTTTTTCCAGAAGGGTCTAATTACTGTGCATGCTGACCCAACTCCCCCCCCCCCTACATAACCTTTTGTGTAGCTGTCGGGGGGGGGGGGGGTGAAGAGGAATTGCAGGGATCCTCAAACTGCGGCCCTCCAGCTGTTGTGGAACTACATGTCCCATGAGGTATTGTAAAACTCTGACATTCACAGACATGACCAAGCATGATGGGAATTGTAGTTTCTGAACACCTGGAGAACAATAGCTTGGAGACTCCTGCTATAAAGTATTACTTGTACAACAACTGAGATCTCATCCAAGATGGTGTGGTGCCCAGCAGCAGTCTCAGGCCTTTCATGGGGTCAGTATTTCACCTTACTCCCTACAGCCAGGCTTGTAGATCTTTTGAACCCCCCTCCCCCGGGGTTAATTTTTTTAAAGCAGGCAGGCTCTTGAATGCAGAAGAGATATGCAAGGCCTCTCTGTAATAAACTTGCCTGCCCGCAGTCTTCATTAAAATATCCACTGAGCTGGGATGACTGAACTCTTGCGCATGCACATGATTTAGTTCATCCTGTGCCGGCCATTCAAGACAGCTGAAGATTGGCACCTGTAAGAAGCCCAGGAGAAAATTGGTGCTGCTGGAGTGAAGGTAAGTATTACAGACTTACATTTTGCTTTAAAAGGATACATTGACCTTTTGTAACATGTTACACCCATATTGAGGATGTAAAATGTTACAGATGCTCCGGCACTGCAACCCCCCTCCCCCCCCATACCTGGTTTTGACACAGCGAGTAGGGGATATTTTGCCCCCCGCTTGCTGCCAAATTAAAAAAAAAATACGGCTATGCGGTGCTCCACTTGTCCGGCCACGTCACCAATTCAGTGTTCTCGATAGCTTTTGCGGCTGAACTACCGGGGTGTGCTGTTGAGCTCATTAGGTAGTTAATTGAGCTTCCTGTCAGAGTGTAACTGCCTGCCCATATTGGAGATACGGCAGACAGCTACACCAATGTTTCTCAACTCCAGTCCTCAAGTACCCCCAACAGGTCATGTTTTCAGGATTTCCCTCAGATGAAATGGCTGTAGTAATTACTAAGGCAGTGAAACTGATCAAATCACCTGTGCAAAATAATGGAAAGCCTGAAAACATGACCTGTTGGGGTACTTGAGGACTGGAGTTGAGAAACATTAAGCTACACGATCTGCTGACCATGGATGCAATGCTTTACAAGTCCCTAATAAAAAATAAATGCATTGTTTTACCTGCAAAAAAAAAAAGAAAAAAAAAAAAGCAGTGCATTATTTTTTGTAAAAGTGAACTTGTCCTTTAATAAAAATGCAAATAGGCCGGCTTGTACATACAGAAGATATATTGTGTCTCTTCAGCATTACCGGCCCTTCTGTACAATGAGCTGAGCACATGCAGCTCAGGGTCTAAGTTTTGCTGCAAAGATAAAACACCCACGCACACAAAAACGGCTTAAGATTGGAGCCCATAAGGAGATCAACTGAAGAGGTCAGCGGCTGGCATGGAATTCCTGGACATCGCACCTCTGGAGTGGAGGGGAGTATAGTTCCACCTTACCTTGTCTCTAATGAGCTGAAATCCCATACTGACCCGCCTAGTGATTCCATCCTTATCCTGCTGTGATCTGCCCAAATCCTCTGTACAGCACATCTTCCTGGCAGATGCCATCAGGAGGCTGGCTGTCTCCGCTGGGTCCTAGCACCTAACCCCCTGATGACACTTCACTGCACATACAGTGTGCTATACATCAGTGGTTCTCAACCTCAGTCCTCAAGTACCCCCAACAGGCCATGTTTTCAGGTTTCCCTTTACTTTTCACAGCTACTTTAAATCAATATCAATGACATGGTATTGATAAGAGCTATTTTATGTAAGGAAAGTTCCCAAAACATGGCCCGTCGGGGGTACTTCGGGACTGAGGTTGAGAAGCACTGCTGTACATAACCCTGAACCCTTCTGGGATGGGTGAATCTGTGTCCAGGAAGAGATGGAGGGGGGGAGGGTACATTTTTACCTAAGAAAGAATGAAAAGAGGAAGCACGGGCAGAAGAGGTTCCCCCCTCCTCAAATAATACAATTCCCAGAAAAGGGGGAGGAGTAACCTGCAGTGAAGATATAAAAGGGAGTGAAAGTCTGCTACAAGGGTCATTTGTCCATACCTCCCAACTTTTTAAGATGGGAATGAGGGACACCTATTAGCAAACATATGCAGGCATAGGACACACCCCTGCCACGCCCCCTTAAAGGAGAATTGTACAAAAAAAAAAGAAAAGAAGATTGATTACACCCACAAGTGCTCTTTTACCACTATTATTCCTTTATACTGGCTTTTGAAATGTACAAATGCAGCAATTTAGAAATTGGATGAAAGGTTTACCACCGGGAAACACTTTTTGAAAGATAAATAGTGCATTTTATATCCAACTATATAGATCTGACCAAAATGAGGGACAAATGAGGAGAAAAGAGGGACATTGCTCCAAATCAGGGACAGTTGGGAGCTATGATTTGTCTTCCTGTCTGGAATGGGGCATTAAACGCTCATAGAATCTCCTCGGAGCATTTCTATTACAACGAATGTCCGGGTGACAGAGAGTCTGGAAACAATGACCTGCCTGGGAGTACGCAGATACACGAAGCACCTCCAGGCTGGGATAACCGGCTCCTCGCCTTTACTGTGGCTCAGCCAGCCTCAACCCTCCCACCCCCGTACGTCGCCTCACTCTCTAGCCGCTACCATACAGGACTTCCGGTCCCTTCCGGCGCTTTGGAAAACACGTCACTTCCGCCGGCTCTCATTGGTCTAGCGCTTCGTGACTGGCACAAACGGAAGTTGCGTAAAGGCGACGGTCGCGCCAGCAAGAGCAGCACCGGGGGCTCTTAGACCGGAAGGGGTGGAGTTACCGGAGCACCGAGTGAGTAAAGTCAGGGGATTGGTGGTAGAGTGGTGCCGATGGGAGGACCGGGAGGGGGCTGTTATGGTGGTCGTGCTGGTCCAGCTGAGCAGAGGCCTCATTGAGAATGTGAGGTCTGATGTATGGAGAGGAGGCTGAGCTGATAGAGAACAGCCAGGGATAAAAGAAACCTGTCATTAAAGAAAACAAAAAACAACAAATGTCTTCCTCCATCCCCACCCTGTGCTGTACACTCCATAGGGGCTGTGTTCACCTGTACCTCTCCTCCCCCCCCTTCGCTGCCAGTGCTCATGGTGTAGACTTGTCATGGTCCTCATGGCACCCCCAGCCACGTATATTCTAATGCAGAAGCCGCATTAAACGGGTTCTAATGTCCAAATGTTTTTTTTATCTTAAAGCGGAGTTCTGCTTAAAAAAAAAAAAAAAAAATCAAAAGTCAGCCGCTACAAATACTGCAGCTGACACTTACCTGTCCAGGGTCCAGCGATGCGGGGGAACAAAGCTCCGCTCGTCCCCCTCCTCTCTGCGGTGCCGCCATTGTAACTGTGGGCGCCCGGCTGTGGCTTCACAACCGGGCACCCACTGCGTGAGCCGCGCCGGGCGCCCTGACTGGCTGGGCAACATCTGAGACCTGTGACGTGTCTCAGATGATTGCCAAGAGGGAGGGAGGGGGGAAAGGTGATCTCCCTTCCGGTGCCGCGGGTTCGCCAGGAGGAAGTGGGAGCTGGGACCCTCTAAAAAGATGGCCCCCTGCGCATGTACAGGAGTGATGTCATCCCCCACCGGCCAATGAAGAGGAACGACGACCGACATTTAGAAGAAGATGCCAGCTCAGGACCGTTACCCTGCTCACAAACACTTACCCGAGTCTTCTCATGATCCAGAACTGTCCCATCTGCAGCTCCAATCTCTTCTCTTCCTGGTCTCCCAGGAGACTCTGAGAGCAGTGGGACTCATAGGCTCCTGCTGCTGTCAGTCAGATTTTGTGCAGGGGTGGGGCTTACCATCTGTTTGTGTCTATGGAGCACACAGCCCAGATAGGGAGCATGCCCCCTTGGCACCTGGAAGAAAGGCGTAGCAGAGAGCCCCGATAGGGAACTCCAGAAGAGGAGGTGAGGGACTGCTCTGTGCAATGTCATTGCACAGAGCAGGTAAGTATAAAATCCTTTTCTATTTCAAAGGAAAAAAAAAAAACCTTTAACCCCCATTCACACTGGTGCAACTTGTCATGCAGTTTGAGGATTCAAAATAGCAAGACAAGTCGCATCATGGTTTATGCCAATGGAACCGTTCAAATCAGTGCGATTCCGGCTTGCACCAATTTGGCGATTTCGCACAGATGTCGCACTGGAAATCGCACTGACTGGTGGCCTTGAAACTGCGCTGAAGTAGCGTGATATATAGGCGCGGCTGTGAGTGACAGAGCACCGGGTACACAGGAGATCGCGGCTCTGTGTAATTCAGCGGCACTCGCTCCTCCTCTTCCCTCAGAGACAGCAGGGATAATCCAACACTGGCGAGGCTGCAATGATGGAAAAGGTGAGGCTGCAGATAAGCACCGAACAGGCTGTATTGTTGGTCAATTTATAGGCTGCAGATGGGCACTGAGCAGGGTGCATTGATGAGCTGTGACCCTAATTTTTCTTCAAAGTTCTTTATTTAAAATGTAAGTTTTTCTCCTTAAACTTTCCTCCTAAATTTGGGGTGCATGTTATACATCGATAAATACGGTAATTTGTTTCACACAAATAGAGCTTTCTTTTGGTGGTATTTGATCACCACTGCGTTTTTTATTTTTTGTGCCAAAAAACAAAAAAAAAAAGAATTTTGAAATAAGAACAATATTTTTTACTTGTAAAACATATCCAATAAAAAAGTTTAAAAGAGAAGTCTGTCCCCCGGCGTCTCTACACTGAGAACCGAGTGATCGAACATCCCTGATGGCTCGGTTCTGACAGACACCCGAGAGGAGAGCTGCTGACTGTCAATCAGCAGCTCTCCTCTCTGCTCCTCCATGCTCACTGGAGCGCTGAGCTGTGGAGGAGTGGAGAGTTGCCATCTCAGTCTCTCACTGGCTTGCTGAGAGGCTGAGACGTGCATCAGTCCAGGCACCTGGCAGATCCAGACTTTATTGCCGTGATGACGCGGTGCCTGGTCTGATTCCTGTGATGTCAGCAGAGAGCAGACTTCAGACCGTAGGAGAAGACGCATAGAAGAAGCCCAGACTAACAAAATCAGGCTGGACTTCTTTAAAAATCAAATGTCTTCATAAATTTAGGCCAATATATATTCTGCTACATATTTTTGGAAAAAATTCCAATAAGCTTATATTGATTGGCTTGCGCGAAAGTTATAGCGTCTACAAACTATGATATACACTATTTTACCAAAAGTATTGGGACACCTGCCTTTACACGCACATGAACTTTAATGGATTCCCAGTCTTATGCCCGTACACACGGTCGGACTTTGTTCGGACATTCGGACAACAAAATCCTAGGATTTTTTCCGACGGATGTTGGCTCAAACTTGTCTTGCATACACACAGTCACACAAAGTTGTCGGAAAATCCGATCGTTCTAAACGCGGTGACGTAAAACACGTACATCGGGACTATAAACAGGGCAGTGGCCAATAGCTTTCATCTCTTTATTTATTCTGAGCATGCGTGGCACTTTGTGCTTCGGATTTGTGTACACACGATCGGAATTTCCGACAACGGATTTTGTTGTCGGAAAATTTTATAGCCTGCTTTCAAACTTTGTGTGTCGGAAAATCCGATGGAAAATGTGTGATGGAGCCCACACACGGTCGGAATTTCCGACAACAAGGTCCTATCACACATTTTCCGTCGGAAAATCCGACCGTGTGTACATTAGTCCGAAGGGTTCAATGTTGAGTTGGCTCACCCTTTGCAGCTGTAACAGCTTCAACTCTTCTAGGAAGACTGTCCACAAGGTTAAAGAGTGTGTCTATGGGAATGTTTGACCATTCTTCCAGAAACGCATTTGTGAGGTCAGGCATTGATGTTGGACATGAAGGTCTGACTCTAATTCATCCCAAAGTTGTTCTATCGGGTTGAAGTCAGGACTCTGTGCAGGCCAGTCAATTTCCTCTACTCCAAACTTGCTCATCCATGTCTTTATGGATCTTGCTTTGTGCACTAGTGTGCAAGTCATGTTGGAACAGAAAGGGGTCATCCCCAAATTGTTTGGAAGCTGATCTGACCCGCTCCGGCCAGATCTCCAGCGCCGGAAGCTCTGCAGAGGACATGGACGACAACGGCTGTGAAATAATTGGGAAGTGACATCACCCATAGAGTTACTATGGGGCTTCCATTGTCCTCCGTCCCCTCTGCCGACAGTTCAGTGTGGGATCCGGTCGGAACAGGTTAGATCGGCTTTCAAAAAGGTATGTATACTCAATTTTTCTTTACAGTGATAGAGAGGTTAATGTTGGATCCCTGGTGTCTATAGATGCAGGGATTTTAGATTTTGCATGGACTTCCACTTTAGGTATTCCCATGTGAACAAGGCTTTGCACTGCCTCCAGCAACTTACAGGGCAGCGATGAGCTCAGGCATGTTCAGATTCTAGTCCGTCCTCAGTAGAGGTGCGCACCTTCACTGGTCACGATTTGATTTGATTACGATTATCCTGTCAATGATATGACTTATATGTGGCCATCAGTGCATCCTCATCAGTGCCCATCGATGCAGCCTCATCAGTGCAGCCTACCAGTGCCCATCAATGCATCCTCATCAGTACCTGGTTCACACAGAGCAGCGATCTCCTGCTGTTACACAAAGCTTGGATTTGAATTGCCCAGCGGCTGCTGTAGCAAAGTCCCGCCTCCTAGACTGGCTCCTATGATACACGTCACACTGATTACATTTCCCAGCATTGGGATTTGTTTTTTCCTTACTGGTGCACACAATAAAAATTTTAAATGTGAAATAAAAAGTTTTTCCGGCATTGGATCAGTGTGCCATCTATCCTAGGAGACGGTCTAGCAGGCAGGACTGTTACAGCGGCCGCCGGGTGTTTCAGATCCAAGGTCAGTGTTATAGCAGGACATCCCCACTGTGTGTGATCACACATATACATTTAGGCAGAGAGGGGAGGACTTTGACAGGGGCCGATGGCATCATTGATTAAATCGCAATGCAGCCGTTCTCTGCATCGATGCAGAATCGTTTAAGACTGCATCGTGATGCATCGATTCCACCATTATTTTCAATACCTCTAGTCTTCATTACACTGAAAGCTTCCTTGGGGGCTCACTCAGGTGGAGACGGACTGGTGTAGAATGTGAACACGACTGAGCTCATCACTAATGAGAATAGATTAGGACGGTGCCATGCACACAGTCAAAAAATATTTTCTGCAGCCCCTGGTGACTTTTTGTTTTCTAGGTACAAGGTTCAGTGCAGTGTACAGTCCTTTATCTGTTCTTAACATGACGAGACAGTGCAAGTTTAGTTCCCCTTTAAAGCTGAATTACACCCTTGCAGTGGGCCCATTCACACTATGTGACTGCGTATTTCTGCACTGGATAAGGGCAGACAAACATTTTTTTTTTCTATGAGGCCCTTTCGCACCCCAAGGATTGTGTGGCATGCCCTGCAGTGCAGAAAAAAAATCAGCATGTCTTTATTTTACTGCACTGCATGTCCCCACAGAGGAGCACAACAAATGAGGCTTCACTATTGGACACTTGAAATACATTTTAAAAAAGAAAGTGTGGTGTGGTGCTCCGAAACGCACATCACAATACTCCCAGCTGGGGCTGACACTGCTCTAGCCTGCACGATAACACTCTGTTTTGCCTTGCAGGCTAGTGTGAACCTAGCCCTAGTCTAGGGGTAGAGAAAGAAGCTGTAATACTGACCTAATTTCTCCCTTCAGCAGGCTTCCACCATTCTATTCAACCGCTCTAAAGAGCTCCTGTCGATGGTTGTAAAGTAAAGATACTTAGCACCAATATGGTGGCCAAATGCAGTATTTTTTCTGTTTAAAACAATAAAAAATATTCAGCTAGCACAGAAAATAGCCTAATAACATTTGCTATTTTGCACAAAAAGAATGTACTTACACATGCACTTACAGTGGGCAAATTGCTGTGCATTTTTTTATATCAGTATACCCGTTTGCGTTGTATTTTGTTTTAATTAACACATATCACTCATGTACACCTTTTTGTTTTTACAGGCAGATTGTCTGCATAATGAGTCAGGGGGACACAAACTCTGCTACTGTCCCTCATGCTGCTGAGGATGTACACGGGGATGACCGGTGGCTGTCTCAGGTAATACTGGGGAATTTTTGGGCTGTTTTTTTTCTTATAAATAAAAGACTTGCACTCCTATTGTTTGCAGATGCTTAATTTTCAACAGTATTGAAATGTGACAATAAACAGACTTATCCTGTGCTAATAAATTATTAAAGCTGGGTTAGAAGTTTAAAAATCTCCTAAATTCTTCTTGTTCTCGGCTAGAATAAATACTAGCATGTTATTCGATCTACATTTGCATAGTCTGTGCTACATTTACCTTGTGACATCATCGATGAATACAGGGTAATGGAGCTAAGCCCAGGAATCATGAGGAGGGATTAAGGAACAGCAGTGTCACTTTCGCAGCCTGCTGAAACAAATTCAATTCCCATCATGCAAATGCAATTGTAGTTTTCAATGATTATCAGTGTGACCGGCTGTCCAAAAAGAGTGCTCAAAATAATATAATAAAGTCCGCTAGTGCAGTGTTTCCCAATTTCTGTCCTCAAGGCACCCCAACAGGTCATGTTTTCAGGATTTCCATAATTTTTGCACAGGTGATTTGATCAGTTTCACTGCCTTAGTAATTACCACAGCCGTTTCATCTGAGGGAAATCCTGAAAACATGACCTGTTAGGGCGCCTTGAGGAGTTGAGAAACGCTGCTCTAGTGAATAACCAGTCCATACATCCAAGGCAAAGTGCTCTTGCCAAAATAGTTCATAAGTGCTGTGTGAAATTACATGCAATCTTCTCTGTGCTCCATGCAAAACAATTTGTGCTTTTTTTCCACACTCACCAGAGAGCAATTGACCCTATGCTGTACACCGTAGAGCAATGAGTCAAATGTGCTTGTGGGATTCACCCTCCTGGGTAATGTTCTGTGTTGGCCACCAGATGTCACTCTCTCTCCACGCCTCTCCTCCAGCCACCACAGTGTAATCAATCCTCCTAGGCACTCTCAAATAGATAATAGGGGAACCACCATAGCGTAGTATCTTTTATTAATTTTAATTTCATTAGTTAAAAAAAATTGCTGCCATTACACTTACATAGGTAAAGCAAAGAATCGCATGTAAACCCGGAAGCTGTGTGCGCTCCCAGGGCAGGACTTCCAGGTGACGTCACTTTTGGCCCATGGAGCGCACGCAGCGCGGTGCTTCCGGGTTTATATGCAATTCTTTGCCTTACCTATGTAAGTGTAATGGCAGCAATTCTTTTTAAACTAATAAAAGATGCTAATAAAATAAAAACTAATAAAAAATACTACGCTATGGTGGTTCCCCTCTTGATGCCCTGTGCTTACAGGAAGTGGATTGAATAATGCAAAGTGCCATTTAACCTGAAATAGGAGGGGCGCCGCACCGCTGGATCAATAAGAGTGCTGGGGACAGAACTGAAGGTTAGGTAACTATAGGTGCCGGAGCTTTAACATGTCAGTGTTTCGGTAAGCATTGAAGGCAAAGTCTCAACGTGACATGCAGGAAACTAACATCTATAAAGGAAGAAGTCAGGTATGGAAACTTACATACTTGTCCTCTAACAGGTGCACATTAACAACATACATGAAAAAGCTGTAGGTTTTTTTATTGTTTGAGAATAACAATGTAATGTAATTACTTCTAAAAATGTTTAATTGAAACAATTTATTTTCACTCTTTCAGCACAACAGGTTTGTATTGGACTGCAAGGACAAAGAACCAGATGTCTTGTTTGTAGGTGACTCCATGGTGCAGTTAATGCAGCAGTATGAGGTAATAAGCGTTCTTTCTTTTTTGTAAGTAGTTTGCCTCTAAAGCATGCTAAGCTGCTTATTGTTAGGATTTTTATTTAATACATATTATAATGTACTGCATTTTTTATATAGTGTTTTTTATATTTTTCCTTTATTTTGTTAAAGAATAAACAAGTGAATACAGACACAGTTGAATAAGTCAGAGGATTGGTCTTTCCCCAATGAGATCCCACCTCCAGCACACAGATCAGTCTTCTCATATTGAACACGCACGTCTTTCTCTTTTATTCCTCCTCCAGTACACACTCATAATGAAAACTGCCTTTGTCCTGCTCATTAACATTGCACACTAAGGCCCGATTCACACTTGTGCAGGTTGCAGTTTGCATACTGCAGGTGCATTTTGCGTTTTTTTTCAACACGCATCTTTAAACCATTGATGTTTATGGAACCAAAAACAAGAAAAAAAAACCCTGGCCCTTTCCATAAAATGCACAGATGTGAACTACATTCATAGGAAATCATGTTAAATGGACTTTAGTGTGTTTCTGCAAAACTGAAAATGCACTAAAAAAATGCATAGGTGTGACTCAGGCTGTGCAAAAAACAACTCTAGCAGCGAAAGGGTTAACACAAACAGTATTTATAGCAAGGGCAGGATGTATAGATTGTGCTGTAGAGATGACTTTACAACCTATAAATGAGATCACCTTGTGATGTCTACCTTCTAAAAAAAGGGGTCATTTTGGGTGCGTTTGTACTGTCCTGGTATTTTTATTTAATAAAAAAGTAAGGTAGACAGTTTTTTTCAAATTCTGTTTTCATTTCCTTCTATATACGGTAGTAAAAAAAAAAGCAAAAAACATGCAGTTATTAAATACAACAAAAAAAAAAGTCATGTTTCACAAAATTGACTGAACTTCTGTTAGACTATCACAGCAATGAAAAATGGCCTGGTAATGAAGGGGTATATACAGGCTGATAAGAGTGGCGGCCGTGGTGTTCTGGAGTGCCTTTTTTAAACGCCACCATGTTTACATGGTGTGTGTGCACAAACAAGTGCCTGTAATCGCACTGTCATTGAACAGCGCAGATCTAAGGAAATATGCATAGAGCCAATCAGAGTGGCTCTGTGCCCTGTGATCACTGAGGTGGCCAGTCAAAGCAAACACAATTACAAATAGTACTACTGTTTACCTTTGAGAGCCTTCCCCTTTATTTCACGATGGGGGTTAATTTGTTAACGTAGCAGCAGATTCAAGGTAGGGGGTTAGTAAATGTTATTGTTGGACCACTTTTTTTATAACATCACCACCACCAACACGCATCCTGTTGCTGTTGTGCCTGTATATTAACCCCTTTTTCCAAAACGTCTTTCAGGACAGCACCCGAGAGATCATGGCTCCTCCTCCCACAGGAAACACCTCATCAATTAAGTCTTTAAATTGGAATCCTCCACGTTGCCTCATCAGTTTTTTGTGTTTCCTCCAGCTGGAGGAACACCTCTGGTGGGAGCCATGATCTCTCAGGTTTATCCTGGGAGACACAGGTTCTCACCTGTTAAGTCTTTTTTAGGCTAGGAGAGTGAGCCTCCCACTTGCCTCTTATATGGATGGTCCCGTGGGCTCCCTCTCCCTCTTCCGTGCTTGGGGAGAGCCTGTACGTCCGGGGGGGCTGCCTCCAATTTTTTTGGCCTGACGGGCAGCCGTCCTATGTTCCCTTCTACATGAAGGATGAGCGGTGGCGGCCGCCATGTTGCTGGTGGCAGAAGAGCGCTTCAGCCACGTCCTGTAAGGGAGGAGGCAGCACTTCCGGGTCGGCGCGTGCGTCATTTCCGGGCGCAAAGCGCAGTGGGAGAGGGCAGGGTCACCTGGCGCCTTTATTTCCGGTTCCAGGTCAGCGCAGCGGCGTTTTCGAATCTGGAACCGGTCGTTTCACCACGCACCGCAGACAGCTATGGATAGCGATGCAGCGGATAAGGGGGCAAGCCAAGGCGCCAGCAAGGCTAAGGTAAGGGACTGTGTCCTCTATTACCCTGGGCCGTTTTCTCCTGTGGGGGGGTAACTCACCCTTTCCCCCCCCCCCTTCCCCCACCACCCACCCCCCCACCCCCTTTTCAGAAGGTAGGTTGTAGTGGCTGGATTTAGTATATCTGCCCTACAACAGGGGATTAGGTGTTGGTGGCTTGCTGGGCACATGGAAAATGAGATGTTTCTTCCTTAGTGCACCTGGGTGTTTTACTTGCGCTGTATTACAGCTTTTTAAGCGTGGTTCCATATCTCTTTTCTGTTTGTCCAGGCCAAAGGTTCTGCCCAACCAGTCAAGAAAAGGTGCCCTGTCTGCAAAGAAAAACTAAGCGATGCTTGGACCAAAACGCTGTGTGCAGAGTGCATTACAAATTTGGTCAGAGAGGAGACTCCATCCGTTTGTGGCGACTTGGTGTCAACAATAAAGGATGAGCTCCGGGCCACCATTCAAGCTTTTAGGTCAAACCTAAGAGAGGAGCCAGGTCCCTCTAGGGATACTCTGGTTCCGCAGTCATCTTCAGAACCCCAGAGTGGTTCTCAAATAATTTTTGGGGGTCCGATATCCCAGGACGCTTCTCAAGGGTCCGTTTCCCTCGCTCCAGATGATACAGATTCTGAGGAGGAGGAAAATGAATCAGATGCCGCTTCTAAATACAAATTGTCACTAGAAGAGGTGGGAGGACTCCTGAAGGTAATCCATGCCACTTTGGGGATAGAAGAGGAAAAGAAGGAACTCTCCCTGCATGACCGCATGTATGCTGGTTTAGGAGATTCAAAAGGCCGTTCTTTTCCAGTCCATTCAATTATCACTGATATGATTAAAAAAGAGTGGCTGGAACCTGAGAAAAAGCCTTTCTTTTCCCGGGCTCACAAGAAAAGATTTCCATTTGAAGAAAATCCAGATTCTATATGGAATAAGGTTCCAAAATTGGACTCTGCCTTTTCTCAGGTCTCTAAGTCTACGGACCTTGCCTTTGAGGATATGGGCACTCTGAAGGAGCCCATGGACAAAAGGATGGACCTGCTTCTTAAAAGAACCTGGCAATCAGTAATGCACAATCTGAAACCAGCAATGGCAACAACCTGTGTTGCAAGGAACTTAGATCACTGGGTTAACCAGTTGAAAGCCCATGTCATAGCAGATTCCTCAAAACAGGAGATTCTAGACTCTTTTTCAACGGATGCGTCTGCGGAATCTATCCGCATGTCAGCAAGGTCAGCAGCTTTAACAAATTCTGCCAGAAGGGCCTTATGGCTGAAGACGTGGCCAGGGGATGCTGCATCTAAAAATAGACTGTGTGGTATTCCATTTGCAGGTGATCTGCTATTCGGTTCAGAGCTAGAATCCATTCTTGACCGCACGGCAGATAAGAAAAAGTCGTTTCCGGTTAAGAAGAAACAGGTGCAAGCCCGTAAGCGTTTCTTTCGGCCCCAAAAAGGTCAGCAGGAAGGAAAAACGCAGGGCAAGAGGAAGTCATGGTCTTCTCAGAAGCCCAAAGGTAGGGGTGGAGTGCTCTTCAATCCTGCGGCCTCCGCAAAACCACAATGACTCCGTCAAGGTCGGGGGAAGACTCCAGGAGTTTCTTCCTCAGTGGAGAGCCATTTCCTGAAAATCAATTCGTTGTAAATATGCTCTCCCAGGGGTATGTGATAGAATTTACGGAAGAACCTCCAAGAAGATTCCTGGTGACAAACGTCCCAAGGGACGCAGTCAAGGCTCTCGCCATGAAGTCCCTAAATCAGGAACTGAAAAATCAGAGAGTCATTGTTCCGGTCCCAGCGGGGGAGTTCTTCCAGGGGTTCTACTCACATGTCTTTCTGGTTCAGAAACCTTCAGGAAAGTTCCGTCTTATCCTGAATCTCAAAATGCTGAACAAATCAGTAGAATACAGAAGGTTTCGGATGGATTCAATATTTTCAGTAAGAAACCTCCTGTATCAAGGGTGCTATATGGCATCAATAGATTTACAAGATGCCTACCTCCACATTCCTATTGCCGCCAGGTCGCAGAAATATCTGAGGTTAGCACTGAAAGAAGGGAAGAAGGTGGTACATCTGCAATTCAGAGCACTCCCGTTTGGTCTGTCATCATCCCCAAGGGTCTTCACGAAAATAATGGCCGAAGCTCTGGCACCTCTGCGTCTAAAGGGGATCTCAGTTATTCCTTATCTGGACGACCTGCTGTTTTTTGCCCAGACCAGAGAAGGTCTTCAGGAAAACTTGCTCAGAGCCCGTGTCCATCTAGAATCCATGGGATGGATTTTAAACCTTCAAAAATCAAATCTGATTCCCTCACAGGAAGTGTTATTCCTGGGTTTCCGTATCAACTCTTTAGAACAAAAAATTTTTCTTCCAGAGGAAAAACAGAAAAAGTTGGTACAAGTGGTGTCACTGCTACAGTCCAATCAAGTTCTATCCATCAGGAAGGTTATGTCAGCATTGGGAACCCTGACCTCTTCCATTCCGGCCATCCAGTGGGCAAAGCTCCATTTCAGACCTCTGCAAAGTTTCCTGTTAAAAACCTGGAATCACCAGCAGGATTCACTAGATTCATTAGTGAAGATACCTACTTCAGTAAAAAGAAGTCTGTGGTGGTGGAAGAACCAGACAAGGTACTCAGAGGGGCTGTTATGGTCCTTCCCAACTCAGGTGAGGTTGACAACAGATGCCAGTGCCTGGGGTTGGGGGGCTCATATGAGCGGCCGGTGGGCCCAGGGCTCGTGGGACACAAGAGTTGCGCTGAGTTCCTCAAATTGGAGGGAACTAAAAGCTATAGAAATGGCCTTACTGACCTTTGCGAAAGAAGTCCAGGGGCAACATACTCAGATCCTGTCAGACAACGCCACAGCGGTGGCTTACATAAACAGACAGGGGGGAACCAGAAGCAAAGTTCTGCAGAGCCTGGCAAAAGGCATTCTGAGTTGGGCAGAGCTCCATACTCTATCCTTATCCGTGGTCCATTTAAAAGGGACCCTAAACAGAGTAGCGGACTTCCTAAGCAGGAACCAGATTTTAGAGGCAGAGTGGCAATTGAATCCAGAAGTCTTCCAGTTAATAGTGCAGAAATGGGGGCGCCCAAGAGTGGATCTCTTTGCCACCCAGGAAAACTCGCAAGTGTCTCGCTTTTTCTCCCTGAACAGGAACGAGGCATCACTGGGAGTGGATGCTCTGGCACAAGATTGGAATTTTCACCTCTGTTACGCATTCCCCCCGTTTCAGCTTATCCCTCGGGTCATGGCAAAAATAAGGAAGGAGGAGACAACAGTGATCCTCGTCACTCCTTTCTGGCCAAAAAGGCCTTGGTTTTCATCCCTTCTTCAGATGCAACAAGAACCTTACTGGCACCTTCCGTTAAGAAAAGACCTTCTGTTACAAGGTCCTCTGTTTCACCAGGAAGTAGCAAAACTAAAGCTCACGGCCTGGCTACTGAGGAGCAGCTCTTGAAGAGGAAAGGTTTCTCGGATAGGTTGGTAGCTACCCTCCTATCCAGTAGAAAGAAGGTTACAAGAGCAATCTATTCCAAAGTCTGGAAAATCTTCAACTCCTGGTGCACAGCATCTGACAGATCTCCAAAACAAATTTCTTCTGTTCTTGAGTTTCTGCAAGAAGGAGCGGACAAGGGCTTAGCGGTCAGCACCCTCAAAGTTCAAGTGGCTGCGCTGGGGGTATTCCTGGAAAAATCCATTTCATCAGAACCCCTAGTAATAAGATTCTTCAAAGCTCTTACCCGGTCCAGACCAGTGGTAATCAAAAGCTGTCCAGCATGGGACTTATCGGTTGTTCTACAGGCCCTGACCAAAGAACCTTTTGAACCCATTAATTTAGCCTCCCTGAAATTAATTACTTTGAAAACAGTGTTTTTAGTGGCTGTTACAACAGCTCGAAGAGTCAGTGAGCTGCAAGCCTTATCAATCAGGGAACCTTTCTTTTCCATTTTTTCAGACCGAATTGTTCTGAAAACTGATCCTAATTTTTTGCCGAAGGTCGCTTCGATCCAGAATCGAACTCAGGAAATAATACTTCCTACCTTTTGTTCTAATCCATCGGGTAAGAAGGAAGAAGAATTCCATACCCTGGATGTTAAAAGAGCAGTCTTGAGTTACTTGGAAAACACTAAAGACTTTAGATGTTCAGATGCTTTATTTGTTTTATTTTCCGGTAATAAAAAAGGAAGACAAGCTTCTAGAGGAACCATTGCCAGATGGTTAAGAATGGCTATCTCAGAAGCCTATTCCCTTACAGGTCAAGAGAGTCCATTAAATGTCCGGGCTCATTCTACAAGAGCTTCGGCGGTGAGTTGGGCAGAAAAAGCTGGCGCCACCCCCGAACAAATCTGTAAGGCAGCTACTTGGACAAGTCTGACAACCTTTGCCCGTCATTATCGGTTAGACCTCATGACGGCTGGGGACCAGGCTTTTGGAAGGAAAGTCTTACAGGCTGTTGTCCCACCCTAAATGGAGTAAGTCTCGATTATCCTCTCGGGTGCTGTCCTGAAAGACGTTTTGGAAAATTACAAGTTAGACTTACCGGTAACTTGTTTTCCAATAGGCTTTCAGGACAGCAGTAACCCGCCCTTTGTTTATGCTAATGCTGTAATACTATGATATAACTGTCGCTTATGTGTTGCAACTGGGGCTGGAGTTCTCTACAAACAACTGATGAGGCAACGTGGAGGATTCCAATTTAAAGACTTAATTGATGAGGTGTTTCCTGTGGGAGGAGGAGCCATGATCTCTCGGGTGCTGTCCTGAAAGCCTATTGGAAAACAAGTTACCGGTAAGTCTAACTTGTAATTATCTCGCTTATCCTGCATATCCTCCACTTCCTCCAGCTCTCTGCCTGAAAGTCCATGCAGAGGTGCAGGCAGAAAGCTAAAGGAAGAGTCTGCAGGAGTCCAACATTGCACATGGGATCCACTGATTGCAATTGCAATGTGTTGCAGACTCCTGTAGAATAATAAATCCACTTCTTTTTATTTTTTTTTTTTTTTTTGAACGTACCCTTTAAGTATTTTTCTTTCTTAATTCTACTTGTCGTCTTATCTTCCAAATAAGAACTCTGTAATGATTGAATTCTGCAATCACCTTCCACATGCTTTCCACCCTCTGTGTGTAGCTTTAGAACACAATGCATTCCAAAGCTCCCAATTCTAACCAGATCTGTTCCAAAGTCCAAACTTAAATTCAAGGCTTCATGCACACGAGGCATTAAAAACATGGCTGTTCACGGCATTTTTTTTCTAAATGCCCTTTTATGTTAGCCTGTGTGTCCTTGCACATCTAGGTGTGTTACAGAAAGAAAAAACCCAGTGGCAACGCATTAAGGAGATGAGCACTTTGCCACAAAATAAGGCCCAATGCACCTAAGCATGTGTAAACATGTCTAAGCATGCCTAAACGCTAGGTGCATTTTGCACATGAGCATTCATTCCAATGGCCAGAATAAATTAATATTCTGGCCAATGGAGGGTGAGCGCCCAGATGTTTGACATGCCTAAATGCATTTGCAAAACATGGCTTTAGGCGCGTTTTATCTCTGCTTTTTTCTCCCCTGGAGCAAAGGCATCCAGAGGAGGGGAAAAAAAAAACATCCTGTGTGCTTGGGGCCTTAAAGTCAAAATTCGGGGCAAACCCAGGCTTTGGATGTATAGCAGGCTGTTAGGGTTCAGGGGCTGGGAAAAAAGCAACGGTCAGTAGCAAAGAATCAACGTGATGGTTGAAGGCACAGTCAAAAAAGATGTAATGTAGTAATTTTACCATAAGTTGCACAATGCATTTTAATATCTTATAAGGTAGGTAGATGCAGTCTAAATAAATGTTCACAATCTGCCTGTTTTGGTCTCATTGTGGAGTTAAAAAGCAATATTTTATTTTCAGGTTTTGTAATCGTACAATAAGATTTAATCTTCCTATATCTTCCAACAGATTTGGAGGGAACTGTTCTCTCCACTGCATGCACTGAACTTCGGCATTGGTGGGGACACCACACGCCACGTCCTTTGGAGGCTTCAAACTGGAGAACTAGAGAATATCAAACCGAAAGTAAGAAAACTTGTTGCATATTTTTGACCCAATCTGTAAAAAAAAAAAAAAAAAGTCAAAATACACAATTTGCAGTCTAAATAAATTGTCCTAATTCTATAGGTTATTGTTTTATGGATTGGCACCAATAACCATGAAAATTCTGCAGATGAAGTGGCCGGAGGAGTGGAAGCCATCATAAAACTCATCAACACGTTGCAGCCACAAGCCAAAATAATTATCATTGTAAGTAGAAAATGATAAGAGATGTCCTCCTGACATTGCCAAGCCTACACATCAAGGCTCTATTTCAATAGACTATGTTCGCTTCAAGCAGTTTTTGCATTTTCATACAAGTCTATAGGTCTGTGGGAAGTCTAAACAAAATTAGAAGCCTGTAAAACTGATGCGATTGACACAGACCCCAAAGCCTGTTAACACAGGTCCTAAACCCCAACTGAAGTCTCACATCTTTTTATGTTATAAAGGAGAAGAATGGTCAAAGCTCCTTTGTCCATACTTCTGTGGGTTAGTTCTGCACTCCCATGACCCAGATTCAGTTGACAGTGGGCTAGAGCTCGCTGTCGGCAAACGTCTGTGCTCAGAGCGGACACAAGAACTGAGCAGTCAGCAGCCTTTTATCGCTCAGTTCTCAGTGTAGAGCCGGTGGGGTACAGCTACAGCTCAGATCCATGCTGCAGCCATCTAGGTGAGTATGTGTTTGTTTTGTTTTATTCCCACATTTCTCTTATAATAGTCATACAGCCTGCATGTCATTTTTTAACTGATTTTCAATTGGAAATGCCATAAAATACCTCTTTTCCCCCCTCATCTTCCAGGACAGCTACTTGAGAGATGATTGGCTCCGCCCTCTACAGGAAACACAAATCAGACACATTATTAAAAGGCCACTCCCGCTCCTCTGAACCTCAGTTGTTTTGTGTTTCCAGACCCTCCAGGAGCACACCGTAATGTTTGTTGTTTCTTATAGGTCTGGTAACTGTGGTTGGTGGACCCCCTTCTGTTGGTGATATCTGGGACTGGTTGTGGCCATGTCTGGGGTGTTTTTCTATGTTTATAGACCGAGAAGGGCCCCCTATGTGTATTGGGTTACTTGCCTCCCTGGTGGTTTAGCAGCAGCAACTCCCTTCCATGTCCAGCGTCTAGCTGTGTAGAGCATCTTCCTCGTGTCTTCCCCGCGTTGGGTGTACCAAAATGGCGTCGGAGGACTTCCGGTGACGCGGCAAGATGGAACCGGAAGTGACATGACGCACTTTCTGGACGCTGTTTTCTTAAAGGATCTCAGTGTGGTACAATCCAGGGGACTCACTGCTTTGGAAACAGTCTGTCAAACGCAGGGCAGACTAATTTAGCAGTGCAGCGGTGGTCAGAGGAGTCTCACCAGCCGGTTTACGCTCTCCTTTATGGAATCTGAGGACAGGACTGAGCATGAAGCACCTGCTCGAGTTGAGCTAGTGGCGACATCCATGTCCAATACTGCCCCCAAGGTAAGCCTTTATCTGTGGATAAAGAGCTACTGCAGCAGGGGGGTCTGTATAAGCCTTTTTTATGATTTTATTTTCTGTTTTTTTTTTTTTTTTTTTTCTAGGTTGACAAACCTGTAAAGAAAAAATGTGGGAACTGTAGAGCCAGGCTTTCTGATAGTTGTAAGAAGCTATTTTGTGAGGATTGTATTCCGTCAAAGGCAGGTTCTGGGTCTACCGCCTCTATAAAGTAGTTGATGACTTCTATGAAGGAGGTAGTGGCTTCTTTTTGGTCCTTTAACAACAAAGTAGCCGGGCTAGGTCCTTCCACGTCTAAGCCTGTGACTCAGGAGCCTTCAGTCTCAGCTAGATCTCTACCTCTCTTAGTATCAAAGACCGTTAGTTCAAGTAATGTTTCTGACCTGGAAGAAGGTGAGAATCCGGTATCTACGTCTGATGAGGAGTCTGCATCAGAGGATGAGGATACTGGTAGCTCAACTAGGTATCTTTTCCCAGTTGAAGATATTGACAAACTATTAAAGTCAATATATACTTCTGAATAGATCGAGATGCCTCAGCAAGCCCAGTCTGTTCAGGATAAGATGTACAGAGGTCTACAAGGACTGATAACTAGGTCTTTTCCTGTACATCATTCACTCAAGGACATGATCCTTTCTGAGTGAAAAGAACCTGAAAGAAGGTTGTTCCGGTCTAGATGACATAAGAGAAGGTTTCCCTTTCTGTCTGATTTTGAGGAGTTCTCAAATGTCCTAGATAAGATGCTCCTATGTCACAAGTATCTAAAGTCAGATCTTTCATTTGAGGACTCTGGAGTCCTTAAGGATCAGATGGATAGGAAGGCCAACTCTTTATTACGTAAGGCCTGGGATGCCTCTGCTTTTTCTTTAGGGCCAGCTGTAGCATCCACCTGTGTTGCTAGGAATTTAGATGTGTGGGTCCACCGTCTGATTAACTTCGCTCCTCCGACACCCCTATAGAGGAGATCAAGGGATTCTCTACCCCTTTTTGCCAAGTCAGTTGCTTTTTTGGCTGATGCAGCTGCAGATTCTGTAAAATCTGTTGCCAGAACATTAGCACTCAATAATTCAGCCAGACGAGCCATCTGGCTGAAATCTTGGGAAGGTGATCTTACTTCCAAGAATAAGTTTTGCAGCATACCCTTTGAGGGCAAGCTCTTCTTCAGTTCTTCCTTAGAGTAAGTCCTAGTTCGTTCCTCAGGGAAGAGTAAACGGTTTCCATCTTCTCAAAAGAATAAGCCCCAGAATAAGAGGCCTTTTTGTGGCTTTCAGAACAAAGTTAATTTTAGGACCAATAGGCAACAGGCAAAGAAGAAGTGGTCATTTAACAAAGACTAGCAAAAAGGGGGGCACTCTTTGCTCTTTCAGCCCCTACCAAAAATCCCCAGGGACGCCAGAGTGGGGGTAGGAGGGAGATTGTCCCATTTCATTAAGGAATGGGCAGAAATTACCAGCAATACTTTTATCCCCCAAATTATATAAAAAGGTTACAGGTTGGAATTTAAAAGCCCCCCCCCCCCCCCCACCCCAGAGTTTTATTCTTACCCATCTGCCAAGGGACCTAGAAGGACGGCAGGCCATGGTGAATCTGATTGCGATGTGGGAAACGGAGGGGGCTATTTCTCCCATTCCGGAAGATCAAAAATTCAGAGGATTTTATTCTGTCTTTCTGTTAAGAAAGGCTGTGGGTGGGTTTCGGATGGTCATCAATTTAAGCGTCCTGAACAGATTCATAGACTACAGATGATTCCGGATGGAAAACATTTATTCTGTAAGGAATCTGTTATTACCAGGAGTGTTAATGGTAACCCTGGATCTTCAGGACGCTTACCTTCATGTACCAATCTGCCAGAATCATCAAAAGTTCCTCAGATATGCAGTTCTCATGGAGAACAGTCCAAGTAGTTGGCAGTTCAGAGCCCTCCCTTTTGGTCTCTCGGCAGCACCAAGGATTTTCACGAAGATCATGGCCAAAGTCATGGCCTATTTTCGAATACAGAGGGTATCGATCGTTCCATATTTAGGCTATTTTTTGGTCTTTGCCCGAGAGAAAGAGAGCCTTGTTCAGGATCTGCAATTGATCTTACGGACCTTTCATAAATTGGGGTGGAAGATCAATCAGCAGAAGTCTTGCCGGGTTCCCTCCCAGAGCATGCCTTTTTTGGGTTAGCTAATAGACACAGTTGCACAAAAGCTTATTCCGGAAGAAAAGATTTTAAAGATTCTTCTCTCAGTGCAGAACTTCAGGTTGCTCCCACAGGCCTCCCTTTGTCAGATCATGCAGTTAATGGGCTTAAAGGCTGCAGCCATTCCGGGGGTGCCATGGGCCCAATTGCATTCCAGGCTCCTTTAGGCGTTTCTTCTGCGTCATTGGGATTGCAGAAAAAGCTCTTTGAATCAGCTCATACAGCTTCCAAGAGAGGATTTTCTCAATCTGTCCTGGTGGGAGCAACGGGAACATCTGCAGGGAGGGAAGGACTGGGCACAGTATTCCCCCAATGAAAATAACTACAGATGCCAGTCTGTGGGGCTGGGGAGCTCACTCGGGAGCTTGGCTGCCAGAGAAGGCATGCCAGTCATCTGATTTCAGAGAACTGTTAGCAGTGGGGAAGGCTTTAATTGCTCTGGAGGAGAGGGTCAACTCAAAAGACCTGTTGAAAATGCCACGACCATGGCGTACCTAAGCAAACAAGGGGGCACTCACTCGGATACTCTTCTAATGTTAAGCCAGCAGATTCTGTCCTGGGCAGAGAACAATGTCTTTTCAGTCAGGGTGGTGCACATAAGTGGGACAGCGAATGTTTTTGCGGAGGAGTTGGTTCTCCTCGCTGAGAGCTCTCAGTAGAACCCCCTGGCCCCTGCCGGAGCTGAGGGGTCTTCTCCGTCAGGGGCCGGTACTCCATCCAAACCCTCAGACCTTCCATTTGACGGCCTGGAGGCTGAGCGGCACATCCTACAGTTAAGGGGGTGTTCAGAGAGGGTTATTGAGACTATCTTGGACAGCCTTAAGTTAGTCACAAGAAAGATCTATGGGAAAGTTTGGAAAACTTTTGTTTCCTGGCAGAAGAAGACAGGAATGGATTCTTTCTCTACTCCCTTTTATACTAGATTTTTTACAGAGAGGAGTGGAGAAAGGACTTTCTGTCAGCACCCTTAGGGTTCAGGTTGTTGCCCTGTCTCTGTTTGCAGAAAGAAGACTAGCTAAGGACCCTTTGGTCAAGAGGTTCCTTTCAGCCAGAACTAGGCGTACACCCAGGGCTGTTAAACAGATTCCTCCCTGGGATCTGTCGTTAGTATTAAATGCTCTTATTAGGGCTCATTTTGATCCATTACATGAGGCCTCTCTGAAATTGATTTCCTTAAAGTGGTTGTATAGTCATTTTTTTTACTTTTACCTACAGGTAAGCCTATAATAAGGCTTACCTGTAGGTAAAAAAAATATCTCCTAAACCTTTACGGTTTAGGAGATATTCCCCTTGCTATGAGCCGCTGACTGCAGCGGCGCATGCGCACAGGGGATTCTCGGCTGAAGGCCGGCAACTGCCGGACCTTGCCGAGTAAGAAATCTCCCGCACGCATGCGCGGGAGTGAGGACATCGCGGTTTCAGCCACTCACAGCGCTGGAACCGCGATACCCGGAAGACACGCCGAGGCAACATGACAGCTCCCTCGGCGTGGACCAGGTAAGATACCGACGCCTCGTTCTAAGGTAAGTATTTCATAATGAGCTAGTATGCGGTGCATACTAGCTCATTATGCCTTTTGCTTTACAGGGGTAGAAAAAAAAATTTTTTGCGGGTATACAACCGCTTTAAAGATTACCTTTCTTTTGGATATTACGTTGGGGAGAAGGATTTCTGATCTAGAATCCCTTTCCTGTAAGGACCCTTTCCTGAGAATTTAGAGGATAGGGTAGTGATTAGGCCCAAACCTTGGTACTTGCCCAAAATTTCTTCCAGCTTTCACAAGTCCCAAGAAGTAGTTCTTCCTAGTTTTTTTTCCTCCCCCAAGAATGCGGAAGAGGAAAGATTTCGTTTTTTGGACGTGAAGAGATGCCCTCTGCTTTATCTATAAAGGTCTAGTGCGTTTAGGAGATCCTCCCAACTCTTAGTGTTGTTCAGTGGCCCCAAGAAGGGGACCAAAGCATCTAAAAGTTCTATTTCCAGATGAATTAGGGAAGCAATTTGTGAAGCTTACAGAGCGTCAGGTCACACCCCTCCTTCCAGAGTTAGAGCTCATTCAACAAGATCTTTGGCCGTGTCATAGGCAGAAAGAGCGGGAGCATCATGGGAAGAAATTTCTAAAGCTGCAGCCTGGTCCTCCTCTGATGTATTTATCAAGCATTATAGAGTCCAGATGCTCTCTAGCCAGAACCTCTCCTTTGGTAGGAAAGTACTTCAGGCTGTCGTCCCACCGTAAGGTATAGAATCTTGCTTATCCTCTCAAGTAGCTGTCCTGGAAGATGAGGGGGGGGAAACCCCCGTTGGACTTACCGGTAACGGTATTTCTATGAATCTTCCAGGACAGCGTCTATATTCCCACCCTATTCTGTATTCACTGGTCTCCTTTTGTTTATCGGGTGGTGGCGTTTTAGTGAGTTTCTGTTATTCCTCTGCCGAGTGCACTTTTGGTGGAGGTTTACTTGATCTTCAAACAACTTAGGGTCAGATGAGAGGGAGGGGCCTTTTAAATTGTGTCTGATTTGTGTTTCCTGTAGAGGGCGGAGCCAATCATCTCTCAAGTAGCTGTCCTGGAAGATTCATGGAAACACCGTTACCGGTAAGTCTAACGGGGGGTTTTTCCAAAGCGTCTTTCAGGACAGCATCTGAGAGATAGTGACTCCATCCACTGGACCATAGGAAACACCTTCCTCCAGATCTTTAAAGGCAACTTCCTAAAACACATCAGTTTTTGTGTTTTTTTCCGGCCCAGAGGGAACATCTTTTGTGGGGGAGCCATGATCTTTTAGGGCGGTCCTGAGAGACAGGGGTTTCCTCACCTTTTTTTCCTCCTTTTTTCCCTCCTTTTTTCTAGGACCCCAGCCCTCCCACCTTACCAGGGTCTCTACAGTGGTAAGGACGGGCTCCTCTTTTCCTCCTAGGTGCTCGGGGAGAGCCGTGTGGTCCTGTGACCCTGCTCCAGGCTTCAGAAGCGGCGGCTGCATGTGCCGCTGCCATTTTTGCGGAGGCCAAGTAGAGTCTCAGCTGCGCCGGAAGTGATGCTCCTATATGCGGGTCACTGGGTTGCCACCCAGTGTGATTTTTGGCGGCCGGGCGCAGGGGGAGGAGGCAGGGCAGGAGCTGGCACCTGTTTCTGCCTCCGGTCCGGTGCAGCGGCACTATGGGAGTCCAGAAGTGGCGTGCAAAGCCACAAGTGGAGCGCTGCACACCCGGTATGGAGGACACGGCGCCTGCAGTGGTGGGGACAGGCACCAGCAAGGCTTAGGTAGGGGGCAGTTAACTAAGTCTGCCCTTTCCTGGGGTTCCAGCTCTTCTTTTTTTCTTTCCCCCTGGTGGTGGGGGCCTGTCTGGGCACTGGAGGCTGTGTTTCTTCTCCTCTTAGTGCACCTTATGGGGTGGTCCACAAGCAGAGACTGGGTCTCACTAAGGGTCCCGTTTTTTTCCCTTTTTATATTTTTTCTCTCAGGCCAAAAGCTCTGACCCGGGAAAAACGAAATGCCCCTCATGCAAGACCAAAGCCTCATGCAGTACTTTTGTTTACTTCTTTAGTGAAAGAGGAACCTGCTTCCGTGTGTGATGACTTTTTTGCCTCGGTAAAGAAGGAACTTTATGCCATGATTCAATCATTCCGTGACTCAGTTAATCCAGGTGTGAGTCAGCCCTCCACATCAGAGTCCTCCAAGGGTTCACTTTCTGTCTCAGTGGTAGAAACGCTGTCTGAGGGTCTGTCTACCAGGGAAAAACAATCCCCTGCACTGTCCAATGACAGTTCGGAAGAGGAGGAGGGTGAGGGGGCAGAAGTGGCCCCCTCCAAGTTTAAGCTATCCCTGGAGGAAGTTCATGGTCTCCTTAGAGCCATACATGTTACTCTTGGCCTAAGCGAAGAGAAAAGGGAACTTACACTACATGACCGTACGTAAGCAGTCTAAGTGAGCCTAAGGGGCGAACATTTCCGGTGCATTCTGTCATCTCGGATTCCACAAAGAAGGAATGGTTCTGATCTAGATACCATCCTGGACAGGACAGCCGATAGAAAGAAATCCTTCCCAGTAAAGAAGAAGAAATAACCCTCGAAGCGCCTTTTTCGACCTCCGAAAGCTCAGGAGCAGGATAAGTCCCAGGGCAGGAGGAAGAATTGGACTGCGCAAAAAGCTAAAGGCAAGGGCAGAATCCTTCTCCATCCTCCTGTGAAAACCGAATAATCCCAATGACTCGACCCTGCGGGTGGGCAGAAGGCTGCAAAGTTTACTTCTGCAGTGGTCAGGCATAACGTCAAATCAGTTCATCCTGACCACTCTTTCTCAAGGCTATGCAATAGAGTTTACGGAATCTCCCCCAAGAAGATTTTTTGTGACGAATTCCCCAAACGATCCAGTGAAAGCCCTGGCCATCAAGTCCTTATTAACCGGTTCCCGACCGGCCGCCGCAGTTATACTGTGGTAGAATGGCTCCCTGGGCGAGCCGTCGTAGCTGTATGTTGGGCCTTTAAGACGCTGTAGGAGGCATGCGCCCGCAGCGTGTGCCCGGAGCTGATACTAGTGCCCGGCGGGCGCAATGACCGCCGGGCACCCATGATCGTTCGTGACAGAGCGAGAACCGGGACCTGTGTGTAAACACACTGAGTTCTCTCAGGGGAGAGGAGAGAGATTGTGTTACACAGTTACAACACACCTAAGGAACACAGTTAACCCCTTGATCACCCTCCTAGTGTTAAACCTTTCCCTGCCAGTGACATTTATACTGTAATCAGTGCATTTTATAGCACTGATCGCTGTATAATTGTCAATGGTTTTAAAAATGTGTCAAGTGTCCAATTTGTCCGCGCGCAATATCATAGTCCCGATAAAAATCGCAGATCATTGCCATTACTAGTAAAAAATAATAAAAATGCCATAAATCTATCCCCTATTTTGTAGACGCTATAACTTTTGCGCAAACCAATCAATAGAAGCCTATTTTATTAATTTTTTTACCAAAAATATGTAGAATACATATCGACCTAAACTGAGCTAAAAATTTTTGGAAAAAAAAATTGGGATATTTATTATAGCAAAAAGTTAAAGATGTGTTTTTTTTTTTTTTTCAAAATTGTCGCTCCTTTTTTTGTTTAAAGCACAAAAAAAAAACAACGCAGAGGTGATCAAATACCATCAAAATAAAGCTCTATTTGTGGGGGGAAAAAAGGACCTCAATTTTGTTTGGGTACAGCGTCGCACGATCGCGCAATTGTCAGTTAAAGCAACGCAGTGCCGTATTGCAAAAAATGGCCTGGTCATTGAGCAGCCAAATCTTCCTTGGCCGAAGTGGTTAAAGGAGCTGATGCAGCAGGGTGTAGTGGTCCAAGTGGCACCAGGAGAGCGGCAACAGCCATTTTATTCTCACATTTTCTTGGTAAAAAAACCAACATGAAAATTCTGATTGATCCTCAACCCAAAACCTTGGAACAAATCCGTGAAGTACAGAAGGTTAAGATGGACTCTATTTTTTCAGTCAGAAATCTACTGACCCCAGAATGTTACATGGCGTCAGTAGATCTAAGGGATGCATATTTGCATGTCCCAATTTCACCCCAGTCCCAGAGGTATCTCAGGTTGGCAGTAGATATGGAAGGCGTGATTCACCATCTACAGTTCAGGGCCTTACCATTTGGTTTGTTATCCGCACCATGGAGTTTCACCAAAGTGACTACAGGGAATCGCAGTAATTCCTTACTTGGACGATCTTCTATTCTTTTCTCCCTCAGGGGAGAGGTTACAGCAAGACTTAGTCAAAGCATGCAACCATCTGGAGTCTCTGGGTTGGATTCTGAACCTCCCAGAAGTCCTCCCTAGACCCGTCCCAGGAGGTTCGATTTCTGGGCTATTGAATCACAGGGATCACAGCTTAAGATCCCTGGACATGAAGGTGAAGATTCCAGCCAAGATGAAAAAGTCACTATGGTGGTGGAGGAATCAGGAGATCACATCAAGGGGCCTGGCTTGGGGCTTCCCAGTCTAAAGAAGACTAACAACGGACGCCAGCTCTTGGGGATGAGGGGCCCACCTAGAGGAAAACTTTGCCTAGGGAAGTTGGTCCAAGAAGGAAGCGATAAGGTCCTCAAATTGGAGAGAGTTGAAGGCGATCACTTTATCTCTAGTGATATTCGCACAAGATCTCCAGTATCACCATGTGCATCTGCAAGGAGCAGATCCTAAGAAGCACTGGTAACAGAGATCCTTATATGAGCAAAGAAACATTTACTATCCTTGTCGGAATTCCACCTAAAGGGGACCCTGAACAGAGTGGCGGATTTCCTAAACAGGTACCCCATTCAGGAGGCAGAGTGGTCTCTGAATCCAGAGGTCTCTGCTGTGATTTCCGGGATGTGGGGACAGCCAGAGGTGTATCTGGTCACTCGAAGGACAATGCTCAGGTGCCTCCTTACTTTTCTCTAAACAATCTCGACGGGTCACTAGGGACAGATGCCCTGGCCCATCCGTGGAGATTTCACCTTTGCTACGCTTTTCCCCCATTCCAGCTAATCCCACTGTTATTAAAGAAGATCCAACGGGAAGGAGTACCAATCATTCTAATTACTCCATTTTGGCCAAAAAGGGCCTGGTTCTGGACCGTTCTGGGGATGGCGACCAAACTTTGTTGGCATCTACCTCTCAGGCAAGATTTACCAATCCAAGGTCAAGTAAATCACCCAGAAGTGGCCAGGCTGTCGCTTGCAGAATGGTATCTGAAGAGCAGCTCCTAAAGAGTAAGGGGTTCTCAGATCGTCTGGTTGCAAAATTGCTATCGAGTAGGAAAAAAGTAACGAGCCATCTATAATAAAGTCTGGAAGGTCTATAACTCATGGTGCAATTCATCTACCCAAGACCCAAGGAGCCTTGCTTCCATCTTGGAGTTCTTACAGGATGGGGCAGATAGGGGACTACTAGTCAGTACCTTGGAGGTACAGGTTGCTGCACTAGCAGTTTTTTTTTTAGAGAAACCTGTGGCCTCTGAACTGCTGGTAGTCAGATTTTTTAAAGCTCTTGCAAGATCAAGGCCAGCGCCGGTTAAAATGGGACCTGTCAGTAGTCCTGCAAACCCTAGCAAAGAGTCCATTTAAACCTCTGGATGCAGCATCACTCAAATGTCTCACTCTTAAAGCTGTGTTCCTGTTCGCCATTACTTCGGCATGCAGGATTAGTGAGCTACACACTCTGTCAATTAGGGAACCTTATCTCTCAGTGTTTCCGGATAGAGTTATCCTTAGGACAGACCCAAAATTCTTACCAAAGGTAGCCTCAATGCATAATCGTCCACAAGACATTGTGCTCCCAACCTTCTGCGATAACCCATCGGGGGAGAAGGAGACTTTTTTTCATATGTTGGACGTCAAAAGGATTTTGTTATGTAGAAATAACAATAAGGACTTTAGACATACAGATTCGTTCTTTGGCCTTTTTTCGGGCAACAAGACAGGTTACCAGGCCTTTAAAAGATCATTAGCCAGATGGCTGAAATTATCCATCCCGAGGCATAGAGGTTTGTCTCCGCCAGCTGGAATTCCTGCACACTCAACCAGAGCGCTTGCGGCCACTTGGACAGAAAGAGCTGGTGCCACCCCTGAACAAATTTGCAAGGCTGCGACGTGGTCAATTTTTCGCACCTTTGTGTGACATTACAGGCTGGACCTCACATCTGCCAGCAATCAGGCATTTGGCAGGAAGGTCCTGCAGGCTGTTGTCCCACCCTAAGGGGGTAACTCTGTTATCTTCTCAGGTGCTGTCCTGAAAGACGCTTTGGGAAAATTCAAGTTAGACTTACCGGTAACTTGTTTTCCATAAGCCTTTCAGGACAGCAACGACCCGCCCTATTAGTTTCTATGTATTATGCTGTGACTAACTTATGTCTTCCAGCCGGGGCCAGAGGTTCTCTTCTACAACTGATGTGTGGTAGGGAGTTGACTCCCTTTAAAGATCTGGAGGAAGGAGGTGTTTGATATGGTCCAGTGGAGTCACTATCTCTCAGGTGCTGTCCTGAAAGACTTAAGGAAAACAAGTTACCGGTAAGTCTAACTTGAATTTTCTCTTAGTGGATATGTGTTTGCTTCCCAGTGCTTTCTGCAGGCAAAGATGAAAAATGGCCACAGTCCTCGCTCAGTCATTACAGATGTCCTCATGCACACTTGTACTGCACAGAAAGAAAGGAGGTGTGTCTGACCAGGTCTTTTAGGGCTCATCTTTACTTTTCTCATCAGCTGCAAACAATACTTACAGTATATGTATGGGACCCCATTATTGTGTTGCTGCTTTGGTTGTATGAACATATGCCGCAAACTTTTAAAAATACATAAATCCTTTGTTTTTTGCCTTTACGCAGTGATTTGGGAGTATTACCGTATTTATCGGCGTATAACACGCACCGGCGTATAACACGCACCCCAATTTAGGAGGGAATTTTAAGGAAAAAAAAACTTTTAGGAGGGAAGTTGAAGGGAAAAAAACTTACATTTAAATGCCCATCATTGCAGCCTTCTCAGTGCAGCCTTGCCCCAGTGCAGCCATGCCAGTGCAGCCTTGTCAGTGCAGCCTTCCCCAGTGCAGCCTTGTCAGTGCAGCCTTGTCAGTGCAGCCTTGTCAGTGCAGCCTTGTCAGTGCAGCCTTGTTAGTGCAGCCTTCCCCAGTGCAGCCTTGCCCCAGTGCAGCCTTGCCCCAGTGCAGCCTTCGATCCCCTGTCCCTGCTTGCTGGGCTTCAAAATCGCCGACCGCGATTTGAAAATGGCGCCGCCGGCGCCGAAATACACAGAGCCGGTCCTCGGCTCTTTCCGGCGGCTCTCGTTCACTTTCGGCTCCACTCGTAGTCCCGAGCGGAGCTATCCGAGTAGGTTCGGATAGCTCCGCTCGGGACTACGAGTGAAACCGAAAGTAAACGAGAGCCGCCGGAAAGAGCCGGGGACCGGCTCTGTGTATTGCGGCGCCATTTTCAAATCGCGGTCGGCGATTTTGATATTTTGACAGCTCGGGATCGCAGGGTATCGGCGTATAACACGCACCTGCGACTTTCCCCTGATTTTAAGGGGAAAAAAGTGCGTGTTATACGCCGATAAATACGGTAATTACATCCACAATTTGTTTTTCAAATTGACACTTTTTGAGAGCTTAGTTAAATTCTCTGATGTCCATAAATCATGTTCAGCCTTGGTACATACAGTGCCTGGAAAAAGTATTCATACCCCTTTAAATTTTCCACATTTTGTCATGTAACAACCAAAAACATACATGTATTTTATTGGGATTTTATGTGATAGACCAACACAAAGTGGCACATAATTGTGAAGTGGAAGGAAAATGATAAATGATTTTCCAAATGTTTTATTAATAAATATCTGAAAAGTGTGGCGTGCATTTTTATTCAGCCCCCTTTACTCTGATACCCCTAACTAAAATCTAGTGGAACCAATTGCCTTCAGAAGTCACCTAATTAGTAAATAGAGTCCACCTGTGTGTAATTTAATCTCAGTATAAATGCAGCTGTGCTTTTAAGCCCTCCGAGGTTTGTTAGAGTACCTTAGTGAACAAACTGCATCGTTAAGGTCAAGGAACATACCAGACAGGAATAAAGTTGTGGAATAGTTTAAAGCAGGGTTAGGTTATAAAAAAAAAAAAAAAAAAAAATCCCAAGTTTTGAACATCTCACAGAGCAATGTTCAATCCATCATCCAAAAATGGAAAGAGTATGGTGCAACTGCAAACCTAC
Source organism: Lithobates septentrionalis (assembly GCA_037952835.1). NCBI lineage: Eukaryota > Metazoa > Chordata > Amphibia > Anura > Ranidae > Lithobates > Lithobates septentrionalis. The sequence goes on from JBBDGP010000545.1 coordinate 1,640,273, forward strand.
CAAGACATGGCCGTCCACCTAAACTGACAGGCTGGGCTAGGAGAGCATTAATCAGAGAAGCAGCCTAGAGACCCATGGTAACTCTGGAGGAGCTGCAGAGATCCACAGCTCAGGTGGGAGAATCTGTCCACAGGAAAACTATTAGTCATGCACTCCACAAATCTGGCCTTTATGGAAGAGTGGCAAGAAGAAAGCCATTGTTGAAAGAAAGCCATAAAAAGTCCAGTTTGCAGTTTGCGAGAAGCCATGTGGGGGACACAGCAAACATGTGGAAGAAGGTGCTCTGGTCAGATGAGACCAAAATTGAACTTTTTGGCCTAAAAGCAAAACGCTATGTGTGGTTGAAAAATAACACTGCTCATCACCCTGAACATATCACCCCTACCGTGAAACACTGTGGTGGCAACATCATGTTGTGGGGATGCTTTTCTTCAGCAGGGACAGGGAATCTGATCAGAGTTGATGGGAAGATGGATGGAGCCAAATACAGGGCAATCTTAGAAGAAAACCTGTTATGCCCCGTACACACGGTCGGACATTGATCGGACATTCCAACAACAAAATCCATGGATTTTTTCAGACGGATGTTGGCTCAAACTTGTCTTGCATATACACAGTCACACAAAGTTGTCGGAAAATCCGATCGTTCTGAACGCGGTGACGTAAAGCACGTACCTCGGGACTATAAACGGGGCAGTAGCCAATAGCTCTCGTCTCTTAATTTATTCTGAGCATGCGTGGCACTTTGTGCGTCGGATTTGTGTACACACGATCAGAATTTCCGACAACGGATTTTGTTGTTGGAAAATTTTATAGCAAGCTCTCAAACTTTGTGTGTCGGAAATTCCTATGGAAAATGTGTGATGGAGCCTACACATGGTCGAAATTTCCGACAACAAGGTCCTATCACACATTTTCCATCAGAAAAATCTTTTCGTGTGTACAGGGCATTAGAGTCTGCTAAAGACTTGAGACTGGGGCAGAGGTTCACCTTCCAGCAGGACAACGACCCTAAACATACAGCCAGAGCTACAATGGAATGGTTTAGATCAAAGCATATTCATGTCTTAGAATGGCCCAGTCAAGGTCCAGACCTAAATTCAATTGAGAGTTTGTGGCAAGACTTGAAAATTGCTGTTTACAGACGCTCTCCATCCAATCTGACAGAGCTTGAGCTATTCTGCAATGAAGAATGGGCAAAAATTTCACTCTATAGATGTGCAAAGCTGGTAGAGACATCCCCAAAAAGACTTGCAGATGTAATTGCAGCAAAAGGTGGTTTTACAAAGTATTGACTCAGGGGGGCTGAATACAAATGCACGCCACAAATTAAAATTGAGAGCAAATGGTGGGACTTTATATGAAGGATATATACCCATTTAGTTGTATGTTAGATTATACAACTACTTCCTTTTGTTCTGCTGTGTGCTTCATATAAAGTCCCACCACTTGCTCTCAATTTTAATCAATGATAGGGATGGAGGCAGCTACCCCTTTGGTTCCTGCCTCATTTAAAGCCCCAAAATTCCTTTTCTTCTCAAATGCACGCCACACTTTTCACATATTTATTTGTAAAAAAAATTTGGAAAACCATTTATCATTTTCCTTCCACTTCACAATTATATGCCACTGTGTTGGTCAATCGCATAAAATCCCAATAAAATACATTTACATTTTTGGTTGTAACATGACAAAATGTGGAAAATTTCAAGGGGTATGAATACTTTTTCAAGGCAATGTATAGGCCAGCATCGTCATGGAATAGTAAATAAACATGTAAGGGCTTGAATGTCTACAAATGGACCTAAAACTGATCTGAGAGATCCAAAACAATCTTGTCATGCAAAAGTTTTACATTTTTAAAATACTTTCTGTGCCTGACCCTTTGTTTCCACCCTACAGGGATTACTGCCACGTGGAGAGAAGCCAAATCCACTGCGAGAGAAGAATTCACGCGTCAACCAGCTCTTGCGCTCATGGCTCCCACGTCTTCCTGGAGTGCAGCTGCTGGACTTTGATTTTGGCTTTGTTCACTCAGATGGCACTATCTCTAGAAACGACATGTTCGACTTCCTCCACCTCACGGCTATTGGCTATGCTAAGGTCTGCAGGCCACTTCATGAACTGATTATGCAACTGCTGGAGGAAACTCCGGAGGAAAAACAAGTCACTCTGGCCTGATCATCACGTCACTCATCCTGTTGTCAGTGTTACATCATTGGCTGCCCCCCCTCCCCCTCGCTAACTACAATTGCCTCAGCTGTACATCTACATGCTCAATGTATATACACCTGCTCGAATCCAACCTCTGCAAACCCCCTTTATTGTCTCCTGTATTATTGATCACCTAACATCATTGAAGCCTCTCCCGTGGAGTCAGAGTTGCAGGATTGGGATATGGATTTTTGACGTTGGCAGTGGTGGGGATACCAAAAATCATAGAGTGATGTAGGCTGTAAATATCCATGGCTAATCTAGGGAAGAGAGAAAACTCCCTTTAAAATTTGGCTGTGCGGCCATTGTGAAGCCTTTGTGTAGTGTTTACAAATAAGCTGATGTTCAGGATTCCCCTCCTGAATCAGCAAACTCCCTATTTAATTCAACAGGTTTTCCTTTTATGACAATTACACCTTTTCAATTGCCTGCAAAGGTTTACATAGGTAAAGGTTGTATGGCAGACAACCCTGGTGTGAAAGGGTGCTAATACACAAAACTAGAAGTGGAATGATTTAATAAAGAAAATCTAGCATTAATAGCATCACTTGTGAAAGTGGGAATTTCTGCAGTTCAATCATGTCATTGCAAGTGCAGCCTGTACCAAATTAAAATACCCCTAGTTTATTTTATTATCTGGTAAGTTTGTTCTGTAACTGTCCTCTTATTGCGCAGTGCATAAGCAGTCTTGGAAATGTACGTGAATATAATTGTATTGCTTGTATGAATCCTTTATTGATAAAGTGTGTTGTGGTCAGGGACCAAAGCAGAAGTTACTGAAAATAATCTGTCCTGAAAATTCAGATCATCATCTGGGAAGCTGGGCATTATGGGTTACTAAGTGGCTTAGTACCGAAGCATTGAGCAATATGTAGCCATGACTCAACAATAAAAGGTGTGGTTGATGGAAGATTAAGGGCCAATAAAAGCTGCAGATAGGAAATCTTGTAGTGTATTAAACGCTCTCTGTGCCTCTCGGATCTGTACAGGTTTAGGACTCAGTTGTAGATTTTGCATCTTCAGAGCTTTTGCTTATACATATAGCATAATGAATTGGATCGTTCCTCCTCATTGTTACGTGTGTATGGAGAGAAGTTATAAAAATATCAGTGGTACCCTTGTCTCCGTCTTTTTGTTAAGAAAATACCTTTTCTCTGAAAATAGGTGAAGAATCTTGTGTATGCCAAACCCTAACGCATTCACTGGTAAGCTTAACCCTTTTGCTGTCAAAGCCTTTTTTATTTTTCATTTTGCGCACACACAAAAAAAGGACATTTTACAGAAAATTGCACTTAAAACCTCAAAACTTTATGGGGGAGATTTTCTAAAACTGGTGCACACAGAATCTGGTGCAGCTGTGCATAGTAACCAATCAGCTTCTAACTTCAACCCCACTTACATATACATATACTGCGGCAGGGCAGGCCTTTAGCGCATAATCACGTCTCTTCTTCGGGTCTGGGGCGCGCGTGCGCCGTTGGAGCCAATCAATCTGCTGGGAACCCGGTAAACGTTCGTAGAGAGTATGTAAACAAGGCAGACCGCTGTTCTGTCCGAAAAGAAAATGGAGATCTTATATTTCTGTAGAAAGCACCCCCCCTACAGTAAGAAAGCACACATAGGGAACACATTTAACCCTTTGATTGCCCCTGATGTTAACCCTTTCTCTGCCAGTGTCATTTATACAGTGACAGTGCTTTTTTTTTTTTTTTTTTTTTTAGCACTGATCACTATTGGTGTCACTGGTCCCCAAAAAGTGTCAGTGTCAGATTTGTCCACCGCAGTCCTGCTAAAAATCGCTGATCGCCGCCATTACCAAAAATCCCAAAGTTTGTAGACTCTATAACTTTTGCGCAAACCAATCAATATACGCTTATTGGCAATTTTTTTTAACAAAAATATGTAGCAGAATACTTATTGGCCTAAATTTATGAAGAAATTTGTTTTTTTACAGGATATGTTTTATAGCAGAAAGTAAAAAATATTATTATTATTATTTTTTTTTTCAAAATTGTCGGTCTTTTTTTGTTTATAGTGCAAAAAATAAAAACCACAGAGGTGATCAAATACCACCAAAAGAAAGCTCTATTTGTGGGGAAAAAGGGACATACATTGTATTTGGGTACAGTGTCGCACGACCACGCAAAGCTTATACAGCAGGTAAAATAAGTATTGAACACGTCACCATTTTTCTAGGTAAATATATTTCTAAAGGTGCTATTGACATTACATTTTCACCACATGTTGGTAACAACCCATGCAATCCATACATACAAAGAAACCAAAACAAATAAGTTCAGAAATGAAGTTATGTGTAATAAACTCGAATGACACAGGGAAAAGGTATTGAACACATGAAGAAAGGGAGGTGCAAAAAGGCATGGGAAGCAAATCACCAGCTGAAATCTATCAGTAATTAGAAAGCAATCCTGCCCCTTGTTAGTACAAATTAATATCAGCAGGTGCTGGGCGATTTTCTAAAAAAAAAAAAAAATCTGCGATTTTTTTTAAAACAAAACGACTCACGATTCGAATCGAATTTTTTGGAGTTTTTTTCGACACCGCGCCGGTCCTGAGGAGTTGCGGGCAGGAGTTTTTAGGCGAGGCCGCAGCTTCGGCCGAGTCCGCAGCACCTGGCTTTACGGACTAGGCCGAAGCTGCGGCCTCACCTAAAAACTCCTGCCCGCAGCTCCACTCCTCAGGACTGGCAGCGGTGTCAGCGCCGGTCCTGGGGAGCTGCAGGCAGGAGTTCTTAGGCGAGGCTTCGGCTTTGTCCGCAGCCTCCAGCCTAGTCCGCAGAGTCCGGCCTCGCAGACTAGGCCGCGGCCTCACCTAAAAACTCTTGCCCGCAGCTCCTCAGGACCGGCGCGGTGTCAGCGTCAGTCCTGGTGGAAAAAAAATTCAAGATTTAAATCGATTTTTTTCCCCAGCCCTAATATCAGTTGGTTCAGTGTCAACTGATTGCCTATAAAAAGGTGTTTGATTTACCAAGGTGTCACACAAGAAACCTCTCATGAGGGGTAAAAGCAAAGAGCTCTCTTAAGACCTTAGCAATCTTATTGTTGCAAAACATACTGATGACATTGGTTACAGAAGGATTTCTAAAACTTCTGTATGTTCCAGTGAGCACTGTTTGGGCCATAATCCGGAAGTGGAAAGAACATCATTTCACCATAAGCCAGCCATGACCAGGTGCTCTTCGCAAGATTTCTGACAGGAGTGAAAAACGGAAAATTGTATACTCACCTTTCCGTAATTTTTCTTTTCTGTCGCATCTTCATGGCAGCATACTTTTGGGTTGTGACTCGGCCCTTCACAACCTGATAGGACTGAATAGCTATAAATTGTAAGAGAGGACCCACTTCAGCATTCTCTGTATCTATCACCTTAGAAGGGTGGGCATCTGCATCATGGCAGCATACATTTGGGAAATAACTCGCCAAATGGGTGGGTTCAAGAATAAATTACGTTTATTTAACAAGCAATTGAGTCATTGGCTTGAGTGATTGACCTCCCGAAGTCCACAGTCGACAACTGTGTGGAATGTAATAAAGGTGTTTTTGGGACACCAAGTTGCGGCTTTGCATATTGTCTCCGCTGACACTCTGTAGTACGCTGCCCATGAAGTTGCCACTGCCCTAGTGGAGTGAGCTTTTATGCCCTCAAGTATTTGAATCTGCTGTAGGGAATAGGTTTTTTTAACGATCTTCCCCAACCACGAGGCAATGGTCTGAGGGGAGGCCGCCTGTACCCTTTTGAGGCAGTGAGGAGTGAATAGAAGGTTATCTGTTTTCTTAAATGTACTAGTTGCCGTAAGGTATGCCGAGATGTTACCTTTTACATCCAGTGGATGCGGATCACCTTAAACTGTAAAATGAAACAAAGAGGCAGCTTTTGGAATGAATCAGTCCGAAGGTCTTAGGACCACTCTGTCTGGGTAGAAGACTAAATAAGGTTCCTTCGCTAGTAGTGCTTGCATCTCTGAAACCCTCTTTTCTGAGGTTATGGCAATGAGGAATGTGACCTTAAGCGTTGAATCCCACAAGAAAATGGCTCCGGAAAGAAAGGTTTGTGCGATAGTGCTTCTAATACAATTGATAGATCCCATGCCGGGAAAGTAGGTTTTTTGGGAGGTCTTATTTTTAGGCAGGCTTTTTGAAACTGCATGACGAGAGGGTCTTGGGCCCATTTTACTCCTGTCATGGCCAATAGTGCTGACACTTGAACTTTTAAGGTATTTGAGCCTAGGCCTTTTTCCAGACCAGACTGGAGGAACTCAAGGATTTGTGCCACCTCTAGTGATAATGCGTCCCAACATTGTTGTGAAAACGAGATTAATTTTTTCCAGATTCTCTTGTAGGTGTTGTTGGTATTGGCTTTTCTGGCTTGGAGTAGAGTTTCTACCACTCTTTGAGAACAACCTTGATCTAGGAACTTAGACCTTTCAGCCTCCATGCCGTCAGATGTAGTTTCTCTGGCAACGGGTAAAGAAATTGGCCCTGGAAGAGTAAATCTGGTGTTATTGGAAGAAGCAGTGGATTCTCTGTGTTCATCTGCATGAGTGTTGTGAACCATGGTCTCCTTGGCTAGAAGGGGATCACTGTTGATTGTTGATCTTTTTAGTGGAAACAGGAACCTCGCTATCACAGGAGTTGGAGGGAATGTGTAGCCTAACTAGAAGTTCTATGGATGCTGCAGGCAGTCTATCCCTTCCACCGATGGGTAAGCAGCCCTCGAAAGGTATCTCTGGCATTTCGTGTTCGCTGGGGTTGCTGCCAGGTCTATGTCTGGAATACCCCAGGTCTGATTTATAAGAGAGAAGGCCTGACGACTCAGAGACCACTCGTTGGATAGGAGGTTTCTGCTTAGGTCGTCGACTAGATGATTCTGTGCTCCGGGGACGTACACCGCCTTCAGATCTGTCAGGTTAGTTTGTGCCCATTCGAGGATGGGGCGAACTTCTTCCATAAGAGAATGACTCCCGGTGGCCCCCTGTCTGTTTATGTAAGTTTACTGCCACTTTGTTGTCCATATGTAGTAACAGCCCTTGCCTCTCAAGAGGAGACCGAATGCTAAGAGGACTTGAAAGGAAGCTCTCATTTCCAGTATGTGTGAAACAATCTTCTGGGTTTGGAACGGCCAGAGACCCTGGATTGCCTGGTCTCGAAAGTGAGCTCCCCATCCCCCCATACTGGCGTTAGAAGTGACCACTTCTTATGGAGGTAGAACTATGTTTCTGAACCTCTTGAGGTTGTGTATATGGGTCCACCACCATATGGACTGTTTGACTTGATTGGAAATAAAGATTGGTTGAGACATGGACACTCCATCCCACTGCCTCAGAAAGTAATTCTGAAATGTCCTTGTGTGCCACTGGGCCCACTGAACCATTGGTATGGTTGCTGACATTGAGCCTGGAGCACTGAGGCATGCTCTGGCTGGAATCGATACTGCTGCCAGTAATTTTTTTCATTTTCTGAATTAGGAGAGTTGTCGTCTCTTGGGGAAGTTGTACTCTGTTTAATCGAGTGTCTAGCTCTGCTCCCAGGAAGATCATCTTCTGCGCGTGTTGAAGGTTGCTCTTTTCCCAATTTATCAACCAGCTGAAACTTTGTAGTGTGGCAATCATTCATAGTTACATCAAATCCAACCCATGTGTGTGGTTGTATGTCAGTATTACATTGTATATCCCTGTATGTTGTGGTTGTTCAGGTGCTTATCTAATAGTTTTTTTAAACTAATCGATGCTCCCCGCTGAAACCACTGCCTGTGGAAGTGAATTCCACATCCTTGCCGCTCTTAGGCCGCGTACAAACGATCGGATTTTCCGACGGGAAATGTTCGATGGGAGCCTGTTGTCGGAAATTCCGACCGTGTAGGCTTCATCGGACATTTTCCGTCGGAATTTCCAACAAACAAAATTTGAGATCTGGATCTCAAATTTTCCGACAACAAAATCCGTTGTAAATTCCGATCATGTTTACACAATTCCGACGCACAAAGTTCCACGCATGCTCGGAATCAAGCAGAAGAGCCGCACTGGCTATTGAACTTCATTTTTCTCGGCTCATCATACGTGTTGTACGTCACCACGTTCTTGATGTTCGGAAATTCAGACAAGATTTGTGTGACCGTGTGTATGCAAGACAAGTTTGAGCCAACATCAGTCTAAAAAAAAAACATGGATTTTGTTGTCGGAATGTGCGATCGTGTGTACGCGGCATTACAGTAAAGAACCCTCTACGCAGTCTAAGGTTAAACCTCTTTTCTTCTAATCTTAATGAGTGGCCACGTGTCTGATTAAACTCCCTTTCACGGAAAAGTTTTATCCCTATTGTGGGGTCACCAATATGGTATTTGTAAATTAAAATCATATCCCCTCTCAAGTGTCTCTTCTCCAGAGAGAATTAATCAGTGTTTCCCGATGGAAAATGAAAGATTCCCGACTGTCTGATAGGAGGAGGATGTCATCCAGGAAATGATGGACTCTTAGACCCTTCTCCCTCAGGAAGGCTATCACCGGTAACAGGACTTTTGTGAAAGTCCTTGGGGTGGTGGAAATTCCAAAGGGTAGACTCTGGAACCGAAAGTGTTTATGTTTTAGTGAGAATTGAAGGAATCTTTGGAACGTAAACGTGTATGGGGACATGAAGATATGCGTCTGATAAATCGATGGATAGCATCCAGTCTTCCAGATTTATCGCGCAAAGGATTGAATGAAGACTTTCCATCTTGAAAGACTCAACCATGATTTTCTTGTTGAGATTCTTTAGGTCTAATACAGGGCACAGGTCTCCCGTCTTTTTCTTTACTAGAAATAGTGGAGAGTAGAAGCCTTTCCCTCTCTGGTGCAATAGAACTTCTACTATCGCCCGTTTTTGAAGCAAGTCCTGAATGTACTTGACTAAGAGCATTCTCTTTTCTCGCGATGCTGGAAGCCTGGTTGCATAAAACTGGTCCTTGGGAATTCGGTTTTTGAATTTCCACCTGTGACCAAACTGAACGATGGCCGCTGTCCAGGCGTCTCTTATGTTCTCCGCCCAAGCCTTCGTGAACTTCCTGAGCCTGGCTCCTACCACCGCAGGCTGGACGGACGCACCATCAAAAAGACTTTTGCTGTTCTCCTGTGGAGGAGGATTTTGTTTTTTAGAATTTTAAGAAGAAGGTCTGGAGATTCCTCCAGTTTCTCCTAAATTCTTTTCTGGGTCTGTATGACTTGGCCTCTCTATACCTTTCTGGGAGATTACGCCTGAATTGTGGCAGTTTCTGTTGTTTGGGTCTTCTGTCTGAGGGAATAAGACCCGATTTTCCCCCCCGGTAACTTTGGGTATGGCTATGTCTAGCTTTTCTCAAAAAAGGTTTGTTCCGTCATATGGAATCCTACACCTTTTCGTTTTTGAAGCGGTATCAGCTGTCCATGGTTTAAGCCATAGGGCTCTTCTGGCGATCACGGAGGCCAGCATTGCCCTTGTGGAGGATCTGATTGTGTCCACCGAAGCCTCTGCAACGAAGTCCCCTGTGAAACTAAGTTCCGGAAGAGGTGTGATCACTCTCTCCTGTTCTGCTCCTTCCAGAATCAGCTTCTCAATGTTCGACGTCCAGCTGGAGATGGCTCTTCCTACAGCTGCTAAAGCGATGGCTGGTCTACAAGCTCCACCTGCTGCCACATAGGCTCTTTTCAAATCAAGGTCGATTGTTTTCGGTCTAACAAATCTCTGAATGTCACTGCATCCTCGAGAGGTAGTGTTACATGCCTGACCAAATGCATTAGTGATGCGTCTACCACTGGAGCTGACACTAACGGATTTACGTTAGGCTCTTTTAGTGGGTAGAGTTTTGTCAGCCTGTTTTTTTCTCCGGCTTTTGCCACTCTTCTTTGATCAATTCCTCCAATTCATCAATGAATGGGAATGATTCCGGATCCTTTTTCAGGTTTGGAATATATTTTTTTGTTTTCAGTGGGGCTTCTTTAGGCTCCTCCCATGCGATTGCTTCCTTCACGGACTTATCTGTTATAGGTGTTGCAGGCTTATCTGTTTTAGGTGTTGATATTTGCTGGATCGATTCTCTTACCGATTCTCTAATGATATCAGTCACCTCCCTGGCATCCGTCTCTTTTTCTATAGTAGCTTAGTCGATGCAGGCCAATTCCTCTGGAAGAGCTATCGCGCCACAGACGCAGCAAGCGTTTGCATTCAGGCGGGAGCGATGGCTGGCCAAAGATGTTCTGTGAGAAGAAGACCTTCTATGGTATGAGTGACGGTGTCGAGAGGGTGACTTTGCGCGACTTCGTCAGCGACCTGAGTGGCTTCTCTGAGTTGAGCAACGTCTTTGGTGCCCTGAGCAACTTCCTCTGTGTCCAGAGCTGCGTCTTCTGCGTCTTGAGTCTGATGACCTTATGGACCGGATAGGGCAGTCCAATAAGGTAGCATTAGTGGCAAGGCTCTCTTTTTCTCAATCTTCACTACCTACCAATTCGTCCCCTTACCCATTCAGCTATGGATGGTCTGCTTGGGCAGTGGTTTCCATGAGTAGTGAACAGAGGCTTCCACCTGGAGTATGCTGTAGGATTTAGAGATGTACATAGGAGAAGCAGATCAGTCACCCATAGTAGAGAATAGATTAGTCTTACCTTAGTGTAGGAGCAGGGATAGAGAGGTTAGTGGGCAGAATTTAGCAGTAGATCAATCCAATAGGAATCCCGGGTGTCTTGCAATAACAGGATAAAGAAGGGAGTGCTGAAAGCTTTTTTAAATTTACTGCTGTCGCGGCGGGATGATGTTACAATCGCGCATGCGCAACAGCGTGCCAAGAAGCCCATCACCATGATAGATACTGGCAAAAGGAACTCCTGCGGCATCTCTCTCACTTGCGCATAAGCGATCGACGCTCAGGCGCCATCTTAGGGATGGCAGGATGGCTGTGTGGGAATACACATCCCAGAGAAACCCTTCAAGTGTCAGGAACAGAAAAACGGAGACGACTGCATATAATCTAAGCCTATTTAAAGCTTGTAAAGTACCAGGCAACATATCCCTGAGACCATCAGAGTGGGGTTCCTTCCATCTAGCTCGTTTAGAGGCTGTACAGGCAAGGACTTCCACCCAGGAGAGGTTAAACCTGGCTGGGGCGAGAGCAGTAAGGGGTGCTGAGCTAACCATCAGTTTTGACCAGGTGAGGAAAAAAAGGAGAATGCTGAGGTGGGTCCACTCTTACAATTTATATCTATTCAGTCCTATCAGGTTATGAGGGGCAGAGTCGCAACCCAAATGTATGCTGCCATGATGCGACAGGAAAGAATTATCAGAAAAGTTGTCCAAGTACCACTTGTGCAGAGCTTCAGAAAGACCTGGAATTAGCAGTTACAAGTAATGCACTCAGCCACCATGGCCTCTATCCACACTCACCACGCAAGACTCCATTGCTGAAAAAAAAGCATGTTGAAGCTCTTTTAAAGTTTGCTGCACATTTAGACAAGTCTGTGAATTACTGGGAGAAAACAGTCTGGTCAGATTAAACCAAAATTGAACTCTTTGGATGCCATAATACACACCATGTTTGGAGGTCAAATGGCATTGCACATCACCCCAAAAACACCCCCATTTCAACAGTGAAGTTTAGAGGTGGGAACATCATGGTGTGGGCTGTTTTGCCGCATACGGTACTGGCCAGTCTACTGTCATTGAAGGAAGGATGAATAGAAAAATGTACTAAGACATTCTTGCTAAAAATCTACTGCCATCTACCAGGATAATAGAGATGAAACGAGGGTGGACATTTCAGCAAGACAATGACCCCAAACACAAACACTCAATTGGTTTCAAATAAAGAAAATAAAGCTGCTAGTAATGGCTCAGCCAATCACCTGACTTGAATCCAACAGAAAATCTATGGAAACAAATAAAGATCAGAGTTCATAGAAGAGGCTCATGGAACCTTCAAGATTTAAAGACTGTGTTGAAGAATGGGCCAAAAATCATACCTGAGCAATGTATGCGACTAGTTTCTCCATACACAACACAAAGTAATACCGCTCCAAACTACGATATCCAGATAGCAGATAATTGGTAACTTCGGCACACCCAAAATCCAGGTGCTCTGAGGCTCAGCATGTCCTTCTTACAACCAAACAGACAAAGTTGAAGATAACTGAAGAAAATCCAGTACTCTGGATATATCATCTGTGGTCTTTATTGTATCATGACAAGTATAAAAAGGACAAGCAGACGCGTTTCAGCACAAGCCTTGTTCACAGCTCTTGAGAGCTGGTTTGCGCAAAAGTTATAGCGTCTACAAAATAGGGGATAGATTTATGGAATTTTTATTATTCTTTTTTTTTTTACTAGTAATGGCGGTGATCTGCAATTTTTAGCAGGACTGCGACATTGCGGCGGACAGATCGGACCCTTATTTGGGACCATTGACATTTATACAGTGATCAAAAATAGCCACTGATTACTGTATAAATGTCATTGGCAGGGAAGGGGTAACACTAGGGGGCGATCAAGGGGTTAAATGTGTGTCCTAGGGAGTGTTTCTAACTGTGGGGGGGGGGGTGGGACTGCCTGGGGGAGGAGACTAATCGCTGTTCATAATCAGTATGAACAGCAGATCTGTCTCCTCTCTCCTGACAGAACGGAGATCTGTCTGTTTACATTGACAGATCTCCGTTCTGTCTCTCTCAGGAGCGATTGCGGGTGCCTGGCGAACATCGCAGCCGCCGGGCATGCGCATCGGCTCTGTCATCGCGCGCGCTCTCTAGAGCTCTTAAAGCGGCCGTCGTACAGCTACCACGATCTGCCCAGGGGAGCCAACCTGCCCAATTATAACTGCGGCGGCTGGTCCTTAACTGGTTAAAACAGTCTTTTTCAACCAGGGTGTCTTCAGGAGTTCCTTGGCAAGTGACCTAAAAATTGTATACAAGCCAGCAGGTGGATCAAGTCTAACTTTTATGTACACAAAGCCCAGGTTTTCATTGTGTACCCTTATTCTAGCAGTTGGTGTCCTAACAACCAATGATGTCATCGATTGATGAGGAGGTTGGGCACTTGCACAGCATCCTTGTTTGTTCCCTCCCATTGTCTCTTTCGGTCAGCACTGGGGATCCATTAGCAGAGCGAGGGAGAGAAAATGAGGGAGAAGAGAAACATTCGAATTCTATTCATTACCAATGTGGAAAGGTGTATTTGCTTTGGAAGAATAAATCCCCTCTAATATTGGGTGTCCTACATGTGTAGATGTTACTGCATCATGTAAAACTATTAGTTTTGTTTTTTACATTTTAGAATGGGGTGCCTCAAGATTGTGCAGAAATTTAAAGGGTGCCTTTACTGAAAAAAGGTTGCGAAACATTGCTTTAAAAAGGGGCTTTAACAGGTCATCAGAGTTGGCAATAATTCTAGAGCCATCATTGACAGTTTATACTCTGACGTGTGCATTGATCACCAGAACTAGTGTGCCCATTGGAAGATTTCCCCTCTATTACTTTTCTGGAGACAACCTAAAATGTGGGATTTTCTTTTACTTTCAGTGCTAATGGTAAACCAGATAAGTACGGAGGGTGAATCTCCTTAACAGGGGCACAGACAGCAATGAAAACGGACAAGCTGTGGAGGGGCGGCAGCAGCCAGGCTCTCTCATTGGCCGGCCGAAGCTTTGGCTGTACTTCTCCTTTAAGCTGTCTTGAGCACAGAACGTAGAAACGATCAGGTGATTGTAAAGAATCATTTATTAGTACAAAATATTTTACAGCGCACACATTCAAGAGTCATTTATACTAGAAAACTGACAACTGTCGGCTGTTAGTGGCTGTGAAGTTGTTTACATTATTATTATTATTATTATTATTATACAGTATTTATATAGCGCCAACACTTTACACAGCGCTTTACAACTTGAGGGGAGACAGAACAAATACAATACACTTTAATACAGTAGGAATCAGAGGGCCCTGCTTCTTAGAGCTTACAATCTAAGAGATGTTTACATGCTGGTATTGCAACAAAAAGGTAATACTGTAATGGCCAGATTGTTTGCATTATAGATTGCATTACATTGTTCGATATGTCAGTCTATAATAAAAAAAAAGTGTATATATTAAAATTAAATAAAATTAATTTTAACAATCAGTGCAAAAACCCTAAACCTAAAACTAAAAACAGAATATCATATAAATTGCATACAAAACGATACAGTGGTTGGCTGGTCAGCATTGTAAGTGATTTCACAGCACCTCTAATAATAGAATCAAAGAATAAATACAGTGTAGTACAGCAGTAAAAACAGTCAACAAAGTCTTATAAGGATGTGATCACATACACATCCAATTGTGTAATGAATACATTGTGAAAAAAGAAAAATGTACCTACTTTAACTGCACACTAGAGAGTGCTGCACTGTGTATAACTGTAGATGAGACTGTAGGCTTGTTACAGGGCACGTTCTGAAATGAATGATTCAGTGTTCTCTGATAGACTTTTTCTCTGCAGCTGAGTGCTCCTCCTGATAGATCACGAAAATTGCCCTGTAACAAGCCTACAGTCTCATCTACAGTCCTACACAGTGCAGCACCCTCTAGTGTGCAGTTAAAGTAGGTACATTTTTCTTTTTTCACAATTTATTCACTACACAATTGGATGTGTATGTGATCAGGGGCGGACTGACCATTGAGCAACTCAGGCACTGCCCGAGGGCCCTGGGCCACTAGGGGGCACCATCAGGGTTGCCAGCCTCAGTAAAACCAGGGACAGTATGTAAAAATCTGTGTTTTTTTTACATCTGTCTGTGTATACTGTGTGTACATGTATGTGTATACTGTGTGATTGTATACTGTGTGTGTGTATACTGTGTGGCCCCATAATCTCTGATTGCCTGGGGGCCCCATGAGTTATCAGTCCGCCCCTGTATGTGATCACATCCTTATAAGACTTTGTGGACTGTTTTTACTGCTGCTCTACACTGTATTTATTCTTTGAATGTATTACAATTTTCTTCCAAAGAAAAGCCTAATAGGTCTCTGAAAAATGTAAAAAAATATTTAGGGCATAAAAATAGGCCTGGGCATCTAGGCTACAGTGACATCTGGTGACAAAAGGGTTAACACCATGACAGATATAAATGTACAAGGCTTACCTGCAGGTCAGTTCACAATGTACCAAGTATAGCATGGTTCATTGCTATTCTTGGAAAGCTTACATCACTCCCATAGAGCTAGGTAACTGCTGGTTTTCTCCTGAAATGGTTTGGCAAAATATACTATACTTGGGATTGTGGTCAAACTTACAACCAGATACGGCACACATGATTTCACCTACAATTCCACCCACTCAGAGTAGCTCATCTTGATCAAAGCTTCATTCCTGCTGATCGGATCAGAAACAGTACAGTCCCCTACGCATCGGCAGCCCCATGCACTTGAAAATGTCAGGGTTCCGCAAATGCAGGAAATCTTGAGTTTTTAATATAATCCCATTAAAATTGAACATTTCCACCCCTCTGAAAAGCAGATCACTTTTAAGATGGTTGGCAAGGTGCTGCCACTAGTGTAAATAAACCCTAAAGCTCACCTTTAAAAAAATAAAAAATGTTTTATTGATTTTCTCATATAAACATAATAAGCATGGTGTCAGAAGAGGTCTATGGACACATAGTAGCATGCAGTATTACAAAGTGATCAAATGAAATTGACATCAAAGAACAGAGAGGCGAGTACAATTTTGTGTGGTAAAAGATAATGTCAATATTCCCATTGCACATGTTCCTGGAATGAGCCCAAAAATATCGGGTGCTGCAGCAACAGTCAGCTGGAGACTGAAGACAATCACAGAGCAATAGCCAGTAAGAACACAGCACCACCACTCAACCTGTGCAACCGACTGCTGTGCGAAAAGCCTAGTACACACGACCGAATGTCGGGCGGCATCGGCCAGTTCAATAGAAACCAGCTGACATTCGGCCTTGTGTACTGCAGTCGGTCCTACAGAAGCTGGCTGTTCAGCCGGCTTCTGTCGAAAGGGCATGACCGAGAAAGGTCTGCCGATTGGCTCCCAACCAGAGTCCAAAAGGAGTGATCTGGCCAGTGGTGGCTGGTGCTCCATCGATGGGGGACGAGGATGAACCTGAACATGGAATCCCCAGCCCGCACCATACTCCCCAGGGTTTCCCCCTTCAGACCCCTCCATGTCCCAGGCTTCCCATGGAGGCAGCGGCGGCTTCTCCCCTCAGACTCCTCAGTGTCCCGGGCTTCCCATGGAGATGGCGGTGGTGGCTTCCCCTCTCAGACTCCTCCGTGTCCCGGGCTTCCCATGGAGATGGCGGCGGTGGCTTCCCCTCTCAGACTCCTCCATGTTCCGGGCTTCCCATGGAGACGGCGGTGGTGGCTTTCACTCTCAGACTACTCAGTGTCCAGGGCTTACGATGGAGACGGAGGTGGTGGCTTCCCCTCTCAGACTCCTCCATGTGCCGGGCTTCCCATGGAGACGGCGGTGGCGGCTTCCCCTCTCAGACTCCTCCATGTTCCGGGCTTCCCATGGAGACGGCGGTGGTGGCTTCCCCTCTCAGACTCCTTCGTGTCCCGGGCTTCCCATGTGTCTCCTCTGCCATATGTCTCCTCCTTCCTCCTCATAAGCCAATAGGATGGCATCTCCTTTCCGCCAATCGGGAAACGGGTCTCATGACCGGCTTACTGATTGGCTGGGAGGAAAATCAGTGTGATAATAGTGAATATTCATTTGCTAATGTCACACAACTGGGTGGGATTAGGGCACAGTGCTCTGTGCCCCAAGCTCACCCTTTCTTGAAGCCTATTAGAACCTCTGGCTCTAATCACATGCTTCAATCCCCCCTCCCCTCCATTGGAATCCATGGTCTGGCGCCCTGTATGTAGATCAGGGGGCCGGACGCATGGATGGGGGGCAGTGCCCGTGTGCCCCTAATGGACAGACCACCACTGGGTCTGGCAGAGGGGCCGCCCCCTGTCAGAACAAAATAGCACAGTAGGGAAGATCGCTGTACTAACGTTGGATAGTTATTACAGCGACTCCTTCTGAGCTGTCAGTTTTTTTTCACTCAGCCCGCTGGGTTGATCGAAAAAAAACTAGTAGTGTGTGCTAGGCTTAAGTGTGCGGTGCTCAGCAGGCTCCAGTCAGCCAAAACTTCAATGAAACAAAATAGAGCGGCAGCAGCATTTGAGGCACGATAACCTGCTTTATTTGGTACAGGATAAAAGATTACATATCAACGCTCACTCCTTTCAGCCTTAAAATATAACTAAAGGCAAAACTTTTTTATTTGTTTTGGATATAGAGTAGAGGGGGTTAGAACCCCTGTCAGGTTTTTATTGCTGTCTGTTTCCCCGTTAAGGAGAGTCAACCTCTCTATTTGTCCTGTTTACCATTATCATTGAAAGTGAAAGTAAAAGAAAATCCCAAATTTTGGGTTGTCCCCAGAAAAGTAATAGAGAGGAATGCTTCCAATGGGGACACTAATTCTGGTGACCTGGGGGTCCCAAGGAATACCCTTATTTTGCAGGGATATCCTTTCACTTCCTCTTTGGCTATGAGACAGGAAGTGAATGGAAATCTCTGCAATGGGACACAGATGGCAAAAAAAAAAAAAAATCTGACAGGGATTATAACCCCCCCTCTATCCAAAATGAAAATAAAGTTTTCCCTATAGTTCTACTTTTATCATAGCAATTGAAGGACATTCCACAATACTATTTAAAGTGGTTGTAAAGGTAGAAGGTTTTTTATCTGAACGCATTCTATGTGTGCAGCAGCCCCCCTCATACTTTCCTGAGCCCCATCTCGATCCAGCAATGTTGCATGAGAGATTCGGCTGTCTCCCTCCTCATTGGCTGAGACGGCAGCGAAGTGCCATTGGCTCCCGCTGCTGTCAAAGTCAGTGAGCCAATGAGGAGAGAGAGGGGAGCCGGGCAGCGACTCCGTGTCTGAATGGACACAGGGAGCTGCGGCTCGGTTCAGGTGCCCCCACAGCAAGCTGCTTGCTGTGGGGGCACTCAACAGGAGGAAGGGGCCAGGAGGGCCGAAGAGGGACTAAAGAGGAGGAGGATCTGGGCTGCTCTGTGCAAAACCATTACACAGAGCAGGTAAGTATAACATCTTTTTTAAAAAAAATAACAAACAAGACTTTAGTATCACTTTAAAAACTTCCTTGCCAGTCAGCGATTGAATCAACAGGTGTAGGCTAAGCAACTCTCTTCTGCACACAGAATTACAGACACATATAAAGTTGCAATATCATAACAAATATAACAAGCAAGTATACAAGGAAACAATTTAAAAAAAAAAAAAAAAAAAAAGAGAGAGACAGAGGCATGGTGGCCACACGCTTTACTATTTAGGAAAAAGGCTAATATC
This sequence comes from Lithobates septentrionalis, assembly GCA_037952835.1. Taxonomy (NCBI): domain Eukaryota; kingdom Metazoa; phylum Chordata; class Amphibia; order Anura; family Ranidae; genus Lithobates; species Lithobates septentrionalis. The sequence goes on from JBBDGP010000545.1 coordinate 1,658,866, forward strand.
CCATACTTGGTTTAATCCATAGGGAACACGAGTATTAGGTTTGTGTATCCACCATGCCTCTTGTTCTAATAGCTTTCTGTAACAGTCGCCTCCTCGCGCAAGTTTTACAATCTTCTCTAAATCATAAAACCTAAATCACGCCATATTTCCCTCATAGATATGTCGAAAGTGAAAGGACACCAAAAACAATTGTATCACATTGTAATTAGTAGTCATTAATGTATTGGATGCATTAGAGGTTACACAAACTTAAATCTCTTGGAGCACAAGTGTAGCACTACCCCGTAGGGATTGCAAATGACAGGGTTCCCCACTGCTGCACAGCCAGGCACACAACAGCTTCAGCTGTCATTTAAACACAGTGAACAGTTCTTGCTTTGTTTTGTGTTTTTATTAGGGGTAATAACTTGGATGGGGATAGGAATTATGGGATGCCCAACTTGATAGTAACAAAACTAGGGACAACTTCCTCCCTATTTACAACTCCATTTGATTCCTCTCCCTTGGTCTGCACAGCTCTGATTGGTTCCTCCTTAGTAGCTAACCGTAGCTGTTAGTTCAGCAACAGCCCCTTACAGGCTAGGAACTCTTCGAAAGTAGCACAATGGGGGTTATTTACGAAAGCCAAATCCACTTTGCACTGCAAGTGCACTTGGAAGTGCAGTCGCTGTAAATCTAAGGGGTAGATCTGAAATGAGTGGAAGCTCTGCTGATTTTATCATTCAATCATGTGCAAGCTAAAATGCTGTTTATTTTCCTTGCATGTCCCCCTCGGATCAACAGCGACTTTACTTCCAAGTGCACTTTGAAGTGCACTTGCAGTGCAAACTGGATTTTCCTTTAGTAAATAACCCCCAATGTGTTGTGAACTGCATCCCGGAGTACCTCCAACTCCCTTGTAGACACTGATCCTAGTTATACTACTGCAGAAAATGCTAGCCCACCTGGCCTCTTGTCCACAAGCCCCCCTGGCTGCTTCTTCACCAGTTTATCCGACTAATTCTCTGGAGATCTCCCAGGGAAAGTTAGGGAAGAGCACACCGAGACCTGCTACATGTGGCAGTCTCTCCCCTTTTAAGTCCCTGCATCATGCTGTAGTACTCACACTGTCCTTCTTGCTTTTTTTGTTGTCAGGATCCTTCCAGGCCAACACCCGAGCCTCGGCCCGAGGCAGAGCAGCCACCACCCCCCCCCGACTAGGGGTTCACCTCAAGGGCCACGACAGTCTCCTTAGCACTGCATCTCCATCTTCCACCCAAACCCCCTCCCAGCATTACTTATTCCTATTTTAGGGATCACTTACTCCCCTGCCAGGCCCATCTCCTGGTGATTGGCTAAGCTCCCCTAAATATGCAGAACAACCCTCCTAACCTCCACCCTCTAGCTTCCAGAATGCTCTCCCAACTTTCCAGAACTGAGGGGGGGGGGGGGGGGCAACAGAGAGCTGTCTGTATGAGTCATGCTGCTCTCACAGGTTTAAGCATGAGTCAAGATATAAATTCCCCTACACTCACACTGGTAGCACACTAAGGGGTTCTACACAAGGTATAGGGTGGGCAGTAAAATCACCAATCACTTTCTGAATTTTCAATTTACCTAAAAAGTTTGTGAGATTCGCTTTGGCAAATTATTCCATATAATCGGAAAGAGGACATAAGGGTGGAAATCTCCAAGGTGGACAAAGTTGACTCCATGAACAATCCACACCTAGTAAAAAGGTGGGGATGAAGTTTTGCACAATGGTATCCAGTTTTTCTGTGTACATAAGTGCTTTCAGCTCTATTTTTACCATAGCAATTGAAGGCATAGTTGGAGTTGTTCGTGTTTTGAGGATTACTCTGCAAACCATCAATAGACAGATGTGGACCCAATGGGGTAACCTATTGTGAATGACTGATGAAATGGAAAGAGCTTCCTTTTCACAGTGAAAGTGACATAATAGCAGATCCTTAGGAATGGAAATATTGGCCACCGCATAAATATAGTTGAGAACTTGGTCCCGAAAGATGGAAATAGCTGAACAGCTCCTGAAGTTATGGACCAGGTTTTGACAGGATCGGCCACACCAAGGACAAGGAGACAATTGTGGCTTTTCATTTTCAATGAAAAAAGGAATGAATGCCCAATGTAAAAGCCTGAATTTGGTCTCTCTCCAGACCTCACTGAAAATTAGCCAGTGTACTTTAAGTTAGCTGTCAATCAGCTTGTCAGTCAATGAATCATCCAAAATAGCTGTTGAACAGTAATTAATTAACATATGGTACTGCTCTGAGACAGAGTAGGGGCCCGTTGGTATAACTCGATACACTGTGGAAATCCTGAAAGGATCACTTTTGGTCGAATAGCAGGACTTAGCTCACAAGTTGAAGATGGTAAAACACAGGGTAAGGAGGAAGATGCAACTCTTGAGTCAACTCTGAATAATAATTCAGCTTTTGAGTCTATATGAAATAAGGATATTGCAGCGGTATGACCTTTTGGAATCCAGATTAAAAAGGGCTTTGCAATAAATATTTTGGCGAAACATTGGTTTAGCATGAATAGGAAGATATCACAATATATATGGGGATAGTCCCATCTTCTGCCATGTCTTTCCTGGGTGACAATTGTATCACAAATAAGTACCATAAGTTATGTCTTAAAACCAAACTTTACCCATGACAGTTTAAAAATAAATAATGTTTTTTTTTATAACAAAAGAAATACTTTTTATATTAATAATTATGCTACCAAAATTAGCGTGTCCTGTAAACTGCCTCCAGCATTCCTCTTGTTTCTTCTTGTTGGAGCTCTCTTCCCCTCTCCTTGGTCTCAAAAACTATGTGTCACTTTCTGTAATTAAAATCTGTGCATTTCCAGCCTTGATTGTATGTCTTGGTAGGTTGAGATAGAGAGGGAGGTTGACAGACGTTAAACAGTGCTGGGGTGCGTAGCCAAGAGCGGCATGTGAGCAGACGTGTCTCAGAGCTCCCTGCCAATATCCTGCACCGATCCTTCTCCCGGCCGCAATTCCAGCCAGAACCGACACCGGACCGGACCGCCTAAGCACCAGAACCTGAGAGTACGCAAACGGACCCCTGCAGAATGGTATGCTGACCAGGAAACAGGTTAAAGAGGACAGCATGCACCCTGAAGCCCAAAATGGCGCCGCATGGCCGTGGCATCCCAGAAAGCACGAGGGGACAAGCCAAAAGAAGCTGGTAAGAAAGACTCACCCTAAAACCCCTAAGCACCAGGGTAAAGAGGCTCCCAGGGACATGGTATATTACACCCAGAAGCTGAATGGGACACTGTTGCAGTCTCCTGAGGAGGATCTGGAAGCTACCCCAGTTATTTTCAATGCTGCAGGGGAAGGGACGGACTCTATGCTGAGTCTTGCACACAGCACAGACCAGCCATTCCCAGAGCAGGAGGAGGATGAGGGGGATGAGGAAACTGAACAACCCACACTGGCTGATATACTCAGAGCTGTGCATAAATGCACAGCATCTGTAAATACACTGCAAGAACAATTTGGGGGACTGAAAGAGGAGCGGGGACTGATCCGCCATGACTTTCAAAAGATCAGAGAGCGCACCACAGTAGTGGAGGGCCGCGTCAGTGACGTAGAGCAGGGGTTCGTCAACCCCCGGACTGCAGCCCACTACCGAGCAGAGAGGTGATGCTAGGCGGGCGGAGTGAGATGGTGTTATCTCTTTGCTCCCCGCCACACCTCCGACATTCCGCACGTTGTGAGGGCGGCCCACCTAGCATCACCGCTCTTCCGCCCTCACAGCATGCGGAATGTCAGAGGCGCGGAGGGGAGCAGAGAGATGACTCATCTCTCACCGCGCGCCCCGCATCCCCGCTCTCCATTCGTTACTCAAGAAGACCACTGAACCAGTGCTACCAATGCAGTGACAATCCACATCTGGTGGCACTGGCAGGTGACGTGGCAAGTGGCATTCCTTATCTGGTGGCACTGGTAAGTGGCGTAGCAAGTGGCATTCCTCATCTGGTGACACAGGCAGGTGACGTGGCATTCCTCATCTGGTGGCACTGGCAGGTGACGTGGCAAGTGGCATTCCTCATCTGGTGGCAAGTGACATTCCTTATCTGGTGGCACTGGCAGTTGACGTGGGAAGTGGCATTCCTCATCTGGTGGCACAGGCAGGTGACGTGGCAAGTGGCATTCCTCATCTGGTGGCTCTGGCAGGTGACGTGACAAGTGGCATTCCTCATCTGGTGGCAGGCAGCGTGGCAAGTGGCAATCGACATCTGGTGGCAGGCAGCGTGGCAAGTGGCATTCCTCATCTGGTGGCAGGCAGCGTGGCATTCCTCATCTAGTGGCAGGCAGCGTGGCAAGTGGCATTCCTCATCTGGTGGCAGGCAGCGTGGTAAGTGGCATTTCTCATCTGGTGGCAGGCAGCGTGGCAAGTGGCATTTCTTATCTGGTGGCAGGCAGCGTGGCAAGTGACATTCCTCATCTGGTGGCAGGCGACGTGGAAAGTGAAAGCTGCATCTGGCAGGCAACGTGGCAAATGAAACACTCAGGGCTCCCACTGATTCTGCATTATGGTGAGTTGAACTATTTCATTTTATATTAAAATGTAATATAAGAAATAATGCGCTTCAATCATTCTGACACCATACCAACCATGGTGCTGTGATGATTGAAGTGCCAACAGCAGAACACCAGTTATTACCCTTATCAATTGCACACGAAAAATCGCTTACCGCCCAGCATGTGCGTACATCCCCCCCTCACCAGGCCTTGGCACAATTTTCTTCCACGCAGCCGGTCCCCAGTGCCAAAAAGGTTGGGGACCACTGACGTAGAGGATAAATTGGCGCCATTGATCAGAGAAGTCCAAATAACTACACGCATAGCCAGAGCCAGTGAACTTAAAGGGGAGGTCATCGAGAACTGCCTTAGGAGAAGCAACGTCCGCATAGTGGGACTCCCAGAGAAGACAGAAGATAGAGACCCCACGGACGTTGTTGAAAAATGGCTGATTGAGGTATTTGGCAAGGAGGCATTTTCCCCCTTCTGTTCTGTTCTGTTGAACGGGCTCACAGAGTTCCACCCAAGCCACTACCACCCGGACACCCCCCCCCCGCTGCACCCACGTAGCCAAACTCTTTAATTAAAAAGACAAGGAGATAATCCTGCGACTGGCCAGAGAACGCCACCACATACAGCATAATGGGTGCAGAATCTCCTTCTACCCCGACTTCTCGGCGGAAGTTCAGCATGGCAGGGCCAAGTTCGTGGAAGTCAAGAGAAGACTTCAGCGCCTTCGGGCCAATTACGCAAGGCTATACCCTGCCAGGACCCGTGTGGTAGTCAGAGGCCAGGCCCAATTTTTCGAATCAGCTGCGGAGGCCTCAAGCTGGCTAGATGCTAATGAACATTTGCTTCGCCAGGGTGGGCGCCATGCTGGGTAAGCAGATTGATACTGAAATGGGGGGGCAGTTACTATAAAAGAAACCCTGTTGGTTGAAGCAACTAGAAATAAGTGCACTGTTCTGTCACAAGTTTGAAGCTGCGTCCGGAAGATGTACATCCTGAAGGAGCCAAGAGCAAGTAATCTTCATGCGATTAAGGGACATTTGGATTACAATGTTTTTGATAAGTTGCTGGCCCCTAGCTGCCTGTCTGTGCAGAGGCCAGGCGGAGTGCCCCGTTGGGCCCACAAGTTTGAGTTATCTCAGTTCATATTCATACTGTTGCGATTTTCATTTACTATATTATGTTACACCCTCTCAGGAATGGGAAGTCACTGAATATACAGTTAGAATTGAAGAAATAAACACAGCGGGCAGTGTCCCGCTCCCCTATGGCTATAGGGGCCACCCCTTGTTTTGTGAATATGCTGCCCTGACGTTGTTGATTGGTGGGCTGCCCTCACACGCTTATGGATGCAACAAGAACACCGACGTCGCCTATCCCAAAAGCTAATATTTATGGCCACCCTATGTGTCTTACCGAATGCCTTTTACACCCGGGCACTCAGTGCCCCCTGCACACCTCGCCATGTTTGGCATGGAACTGCCCCGCCCCAAACGGCGCTGCCCTCAAGTCAGTGCCCTGGGGTACCAGTTTTCATACAAAGACCCCTGATTACCACAGTGCCTAATGTATCCTGGAATTTTAGAGGCATAAATGACCCTGTGAAACGCACAATGGTGTCCACAGCGCATCAAAAGCATCTCCCAGCAGTGTGTGCCCTGCAAGAGACAGACTTGACACCGGAGACTCTGTCAGGTCTAAATTTTGCATGGGTGGGGTGGGCCTATTACTCAACGCACACCTCCTACGCACGGGGGGTGAGTGTGCTAATACACCGCTCACTGGATTTCCAGTTGCTAGATAAAAAAATTGGAGGGGAGGTATGTTTTCCTACTGTGTAGAATTTTCCAGCTGACCTGTATACTAGCAATAGTGTATATTCCTCCTCTGTTTAATTCTGAGGTATTACGTGATTTAGTAATGTACTATCTGCATAGCTCTGATATCCCCTTACTGGTGTTGGGTGATCTCAACGGTGTACTGGATCCTATAATAGACAGACATCCCCCCCCCCTCGCAGGGGCCAGGGTCACCCGAGGTCCACATTAAAAAACCTTCATAGAGAAGGTGGGTTGGCTGGATCCCTGGCGCCTCCGCAACCCAACACAGAAGCAGTTCTCATGCTTCTCAAAGACCCACTTATCCCTTTCCCGAATTGACTTATGCCTATGTACACTGTTGACCTCCCCAATCATCGAAGATATTCAATATCTGATTAGCAGTATCTCAGACTACTCCCCCATTCTGGTGCACTTAAATTCCAAACTTGCTAATACTTTATCCAGGGCCCCATGGAAACAAAATGCTTTTTAGTTGAGCCTGTTCACCTCACATGACAAAATTTCTACTGAAATCTCTGATTATTGGAGGAGACATGCCAAACACCCGAATGCCAGTAGTGTCTGGGATACTTTCAAGGGCTTTTTGAGGGATATTTTTGTGACAGAGGTAAATACAATTAAAAAAAAAACTAGTGCCCAGAGGGACCAGGCTGCTCGGCTGGTTAGAAGGCTGGAGGCGGAGTACATAGGCTTGGATAGCAGCCCAAGACGCGATGAATTGCATAGATAAGTCCTCCGCAGATAGGAAGCATTTTTTTTAGCAAATTGGCCTTTTACGAGGAAGGGGAGCAGACAGGGAGGCCATTAGCAAAAATAGTCAAATCGAAGCAGACCGCCCCGTCTATGGGGCCTTACAAAACAAAGAGGGCAAGTTGGTGAACACCCGACTGATATAATAAAGGAGCTGGTGAGATTCTACTCTGATCTCTACAGCTCCAAGCAAACCTACTCCCAGGGGGAATTACAGGATTATTTACAGGGGATTGAACTACCCTGCTTAACTGACACACAGGGACAGAGACTAGAGGAACCAATCACCATGGAAGAGATTCAGACATCGGTTAACGCCGGTTGAGGCATATAAACAATATAGTGACACCATACTACCACACCTGCTGAAAACACTGAATGCAGCTAGAGACGGACAGACCCTTCCAGACTCAATGACACAAGCAAGTATAGTACTACTGCTTAAACCAGACAAGGGCCCTCTAGACCCGGGCTCTTACAAACCGATTTCGTTATTACAAACAGACATAAAAATTTTAGCTAAGGTGCTGGCATTACGGTTAAACACGGAGATAGCATCTCTTATCCATTCGGACCAATCAGATTTCATACCAGAATGATCCACAGCCATTAACCTACGCCGGCTATTTGTGAATACTACTGTCTTTAGATGCTCATAAGGCATTTTATTGTGTCGAATGGCAGTATCTATGGGCCACAATGCAAAAATTTAGATTTGGGCCTGTGTTTCTGTCATGGGTACAGCTGCTCTACTCCTCACCTAAAGCAGTAATTAGAGAGGTGGGTCACGTATCATCCACCTTTACCCTACATAGGGGAACCCGACAGGGATGCCCTCTATCTCCCCTCTTGTTCGCCATAGCAATAGAGCCCCTGGCAGCTCTGATCCGTGCTAATTCTTTATTTACGGAATTTAAATATGGTCAGATTCATGAAAAAATTATGCGGATGACACTATACTGTTACTGGAAGACACAGATGGCTCCCTAAAGGAAGCCCTGATGATTATAAAAAAAAATTTGGAGAGTTTTCAGGCCTAATAATCAATTGGTCAAAATCATCAATCATGCCACTAGACTCTGCATCTGACAGTCAGGGTCCCACAATCCAGGACATTCCCATTACCAATAAATTTAAATACTTAGGCGTGTATGTTACCCTGCAGCCAAGAGACTACGTTTTGCTTAATATATGTCCATTATTGAGCCGCATCAAGGAAAAAATTAAAGTATGGTCCAAACTAAAAATGTCAATGGTAGGCAGAGTAAATTTAACAAAAAGTGTTTTTATGCCATGGCTCCTATATATATGCTCCATAATACACCCATGTTGGTGACCCTTACAATATTTCGTATCATTAATTCTATGTTCAGATAATTTTTTTGGCTCGATAGACCCCCGAGGATTAATTTGGAACAACTCCAAAAGCACAAGGAGAATGGGGGGCTAGCTCTCCCCAACCCTTGGCTATACTATATAGTAGCACAGCTCCAACACATTGCCAGGGTGATCTCCAAGGAGAATAATGGGGAGGGGAATAGAGGAGACCCAACGATGGCCCTGCTCACACAGATTATGGGTACACAGAACATCGCTACAGGACTGGAGGCACTGGCATTTACCAAATCTAACAAACTGTTCCCCACATATGTATTAATGCAGAAAATCTGGAACAAAGTTAGACAGCTCCAGGGGGTCAATGGCTTCACAGCCCAATCTGGGACAACCGATACTATGAGAAGTTACAGTCTTTGCTGTGCGCGGAGCGATGGAGGTCCTTTGGTGTCACACACCTGGTACATATTATTGCGAACGGGAAAATTAGTTCTTTGACAGAACTGCAGGCTAAATTTGGGCTGCCCCAATCCATGTATTAAGCCTATTTACAGTTGTATAACGCGGTGAGAACACAGGCAGGCGGTGAACTGTGGATACAGTTCCTAGGCCCCTGTCTTCCACTACATGGTGAAAGTGTCCCATTTCAAGGGCTTTATTTCTAGATCCTACTCGATGCTTATGTCCATACATCAAGGCAATTTCCCAACTAAAGTAGTAACCCAGTGGGAGGGAGATGTGGGTACATTTGGAGAGGACCAATGGGAAGAGGTGCTACACACAATACAGCAGTGCTCCCTTAACATGGCACAACGCCTGTCTCAGCTCATTATCGTCATGCAAGTACATTTTACACCTGCTAGATTATATAGGATGGGACGGAGAGAGGATGCAGATTGCCCCCATTGCACCAGGAACCATGGGAACCTGATTAACTTACTATGGCGATGCCCAAAACTACACCTCTACTGGAAGGGCGTTGTAACGACCATTAACCGAGCATCTCAGATTGACGTTCCTTTAGACCCCAAACAGTGCAGGCATATTGGATGACCACATTACAGAGGACAATCCCAAGCAGGCTATCACAAGGGCCCTCTTCCAAGCCCGCAAACTAATTCTCAGACACTGGAAGGCAACTGAGCCTCCCACACTAAATGAATGGGATACCCAAATGGGGATAACACTCCGGTTAGAAAAATAAATTTTCCAACACAGAGGCCATCCGGGAAAATTCGATCTGGTATGGTCCCCTTGGCTGAATACACCTGGTCTGGCTCCAGTAGACCTTATACTAGACAGAATCCTCAGTTAAAAGGTAACAGTAGACCAATGTGGAGTGGGAAAAGAGGGACCATGGAGGGGGGGAAACTTTACAAGAGCAATGTTTGCAGGGAACAGAATGAAGAGGTTTAATGAGGGGTTCCATGTGATATATTGATAAGTAATTTTGAACCTGTACGAATGTAAATATAACTTCACAAGACTGTACTCTGAAAAGTTTGTGTACTTCCTATGTGAACTTGTTTCAATAAAAGCCTTTTTGATTTAAAAAAAAAAGTTTTCCCCGCATGAAAAAAAGCCCCCCAACGCATCCTCTCGAGTCCTGCCTCGCGTGGCCACCTCCCACACACATACAGCGCACTGTCAGAAACCATGAATCAGACTGAGACAGAAGTACAGTTAAATCACACTTGTTTAATAATGATAACAAAAAGGTAAACAGAGTAAACGTAGTCAAAACATAGCCAGAGTTCAGGACCCAAACTGGATAGTCAGACAAGCCAAAACGTCAGGAAGCCAGAGATGAGCGTAGTAGAACAGCAAGCAGGATCTGGAGCCAGCAGGAATGTCAGCCAAGAAAGTCTTTAACAGAAACACAGGAGAGCGTCTCTAGAGATGTGACCAATGCGAAGGCAGAGATCATCTGGACTGGACGGCTTAAGTAGGCAGGACTGATGAGCAGGATATCATCAACAGGCGAGTCACTGTGGAGAGATAGGCGCTGACAATTAGCTGACAGCTGAGCGGCCAGCTTTGAGAAGGAAGGGCTGAGCCCAGCCTTGACAGTACCCCCTCCTCAATGACCCCTCCCCCTCGGAGGACCACCAGGCTTGAGGGGAAAATGTCTATGGAAATTATGGAGGAGGATAGGGGGCATGTACGTCTGAGGATGAGACCCAACAGCATTCCTCCAGACCGTACCCTTTCCAATGCACCAGGTACTGTATGCGCCCACAGAAGTCAACAATGGACTGTACTTCATACTCCTCATGGTTCTCAACCTGTACAGGGTGAGGACGAGGCACCGAGGTGGTAAAGCGGTTGCAGACCCAAGGTTTTAATAAGGAGACATGAAATACATTTGAAATACGCATATTAGAAGGAAGGTCTAATGCATAAGCCACTGGGTTAATCCTGCGAAGAATACAGAAAGGCCCAATAAACTGAGGTACGAACTTCAGAGAGGGAACAGGAGGTCGTAGGTTGCGAGGTGACAGCACGACCCTGTCCCCAACCTGGTAGGAAGGCGCAGGCAGGCGTCTGTGGTCAGCATGGGGTCTGTACCTATCATTAGCATGTCGCAAAGCCTCCTGGACTTGTGCCCAAGTGGAACAAAGACTAGGAGATGCTCCTCCAACGCAGGAATACTCTGCGGAACAAATGAGTCAGGCAACATTGAAGGTTGGAAACCACAGTTCGCCATAAACAGGGACAATCGGGAAGCAAAGTTCAAGGCACAATTGTGAGCAAACTCTGACCACAGTAAGAGGTCTGACCGGTTGTTATAATGGTCAGAAATATAGCAACGTAGGAATTGCTCCAAGGACTGAGTGGCTCGTTCTGCTGCCCCATTAGACTGTGGGGGATACGCAGGAGGAGAAAGCAAGCTGAATTCCTTACTGTGCACAAAAGGCTAGCCAGAACCGGGACACAAATCGACTACCCCTGTCCGAAACAATCACCTTGGGTAGCCTATGTAAGCGAAAGATCTCGCGAGCAAAAATGGAAGCCAGTTCCTTAGAAGTTGGCAACTTTGAGAACTGGTCAACCACCATAAGAATAACTGTGTTGCCCTGGGAGTTGGGTAACTCCACAATGAAAACCATAGACAGGTGGGTCCAGGGCCTCTCTTCCATTGGGTATGGGTTGTAGGAGGCCCACTGGAAGGTGTCGTGAAGTCTTACTTTGAGCACACACGGAACAGGCAGCTATGAAGGCGGTTACATCAGCACATAGACTAGGCCACCAGAATTGTTGGGAAATGGCCCAAAAGAGTCGATTCTTCTCAGGGTGGCCAGCAGCCTTGGGAAATAGTAAGTCTGGAGCACGGCAGTACGAGACTCTCTGGAACAAAGCAGCGGTCACAAGGTTTCTCAGGAGGAGCATGGACCTAAGCAGCAAGAATTTTGTCACCCAAAGGAGAAGTGAGACTGGTGCGAACCGTAGCCAGAATACAATCAGGAGGAATCACAGGACTCGGAACCGACTCCGTCTTGGAAGTGGAGGAAAATTGGCGTGACAAAGCGTCAGCCCTTACATTCTTAGTACCAGGTAAGAATGAGACAATGTAATTGAAACTAGACAAGAAAATAGCCCATCGCGCCCTTCTGGGAGAGAGGCGTTTAGCCTCAGACAAGAATGTGAGATTCTTATGATCAGTAACAATGAGAACCAGCACAGTGGTACCTTCGAGGAGATATCTCCATTCTTTCAGGGCTAAAACAATCGCTAACAGCTCTCTGTCACCAATCTCGTAATTACACTCCGCAGGTAACAATTTCTTGGAAAAGTAGCCACAAGAATGCATAGCGCTCTCAGAGGTAGGACATTGAGACAGAAGGGTGCCAACTCCAGTCTCAGAAGCATCAACCTCAAGGAAATAGGGTAACCTAGGATCAGGATGTGCCAACACAGGAGCAGAAACAAAGGCAGCCTTGAGACTCTCAAAGGCCTAATGGACTCCGAAGACCAACTCTGTGGGTTACTGTCCTTTCTGGTCATATCAGTCAGGGGCTTGACCAGAGACGAGAAGTTACGAATAAACTTTTGATAATAGTTGGCAAAGCCAAGAAAACGCTGCAGAGGACATAAACCCACAGGTCGGGGTCACTGTAGGACTGCTGAAAGTTTCTCTGGGTCCATCGAAAAAACAGCAGTGGAAATTACATAACCCAGGAATTTAACCAGTTCACGATGGAATTTGCACTTCTCTCATTTACAATAGAGATTGTTCTTCTCTTAGTTTCTGAAGCACATGACAGATATCTGTGTGGTGGCTCTCCAGGGACTTGGAAAATATGAGAATATCGTTGAGATAAACTACCACACATAACTGCAACAAATCTTGGATTACATCGTTAATAAATTCCTGGAAGACTGCCGGGGCGTTACAAAGGCCAAATAGCATTACAAGGTACTCATAATGGCCTGTTCTGGTGCTAAATGCAGTTTTCCACTCTTTAATCCTCACGAGATTGTATGTCCCTCTCAAATCAAGCTTTGTGAAAACCGTTGCTCCCTTGAGGCCGTCAAATAACTCTTCTTAATCGTGAAACGATTGAGACCCCTATAATCAATACAAGGTCTCAGTTCACCACTCTTCTTCTTCACAAAGAAAAAACCAGCACCAGCAGGAGACGAGGATTTGCGAATAAAACCTCGACAAAGTGCGTCTGCAACATGCTCCTCCATGGCCTTATCCTCCAAGACTGACAAAGGGTAAACCCGACCACGAGGGGGTATGGCACCAGGTTGAAGGTCAATTGCGCAATCATATGACCGGTGTGGGGGCAAACTACTATTGACCTTTGTCAGAGACATCGCTAAAATTGCGGTACTCCTCTGGCAGGGAGGAGAGTGAAGAGGTGTGCACAGGACCTTGGCTACCTTCTGGAAGCATGTCTTACTGCATTGTGGCGACCAGGAGAGAACCTCAGCACAGAGCCAATCAAAAGAGGGGTTGTGCCTCTGTAAACAAGGATAACCAATAACCAGCGGAAACTTAGGTGGGGAACTTGGAATTGGATTATCTCATGGTGAAGAGCCCCTACGGCCATGGACAACGGAACAGTCTCATGAGTCAAATGGGCAGGCTGTAGAGGTCTTCCATCAAGAGACTCAATGGCAAGTGGAGTGTCATACAGCTGCAGCAGAATCGAGTGCTTCGATACAAAGGCAGCATCAATAAACAGGCCTGCAGCCCCAGAGTCGCTTAGAGCCTGTATCTCGAGGGATGACTCAGCCCAAGAAAGAGTAACCAAAACTAGGGGTTTATCCTTCTGGATAACTGGGGACGAAAGAATACCACCTAAGGTCTGTCCATGACAGGATCTCAAGGTTCGGGCGTTCCCTGGACGGGTAGGACAAGACTTCAAAAAGTGACCTGCCTGGCCACAATCTCTCCCTCCTCCTAAGGCAGTGGTTCTCAACTCCTGTCCTCAGGACCCACTAACAGGCCAGATTTTAAGTATTACCTTGGGGTAATTGCAGACTAGAATACTACAATCACTGAGCAGCAAATTATATTACCTGTGATGTATTTCAGTTATGTACAGTTAAAACCTGGCCTGTTAGTGGGTCCTGAGGGCAGGAATTGAGAACCACCACTGTCCTAAGGGTTCTCTCATCCACAGAGAGACGCATGAAGCCCAAGTGCATGGGTTCAACTTCACAGACCGACTCGGTACCCAGGAGGCATGGGAGGTGAGGGAGGCAAGGGTGGGACTGCAAAGCTCGGAGACAAATGTACAGGAGGCTTCCGCAAGCGCTCCTTAAACAAGGGAGTCTTTCTCTGAGTCTGGAGTCAATGAGGATGGCAAATGTGATTAACCTCTCCAGCTCAGTGGGTATATCTCGGGCTGCCATCTCATCCTTGATGGTATCCGAGAGCCAATGAGAAAAAGCAGCCATGAGGGCCTCATTGTTCCAAGCAACCTCTGCTGCCAGAGTACGGAATTCAATGGCGTAATCGGCAACAGTTCTCGTACTCTGTTTGATGGACATGAGGCACTTGGCAGCAGAAGCGGAGTGTGCGGGATTGTCAAATACCCTTTTAAAAGAAGTCACAAACTCAGGGTAACTCAAGACAACAGGTTTTTGTGTCTCCGATAGAGGGTTTGCCCAGGCCACGGCTCTCTCAGAAAGCAAATATATCACGGAACCTACTCTGCTTCTGTCCATGGGAAACGCCTGGGGCAGCATCTCAAAGTATATCTCAACCTGGTTGAGAAACCCTCTTCATTGGACTGGGACACCCTAAAACGCTGGGGAAGCAGAGCGGAACCAGATATACCTCGTATAGAGGTAATACTTGAGGCGGGTGCCTGCACAGAGACTGGAACAGCAGCAGGAACAGCCTGCAACTCAGGTTGTACCGGAGCAGCCACAGTGGGAGATTCCAGGTGAGCCGTGCAACTCAGGAGCATTTGTAACGCCATGGCAAACTGATCCATGCGGTGATCCTGCTCATCCAATCTGGAAAAAATATTACCAACAAGTGGATTCACTGCATCTTCTGAATTCATGGCCTTCGCCTACTGTCAGAAACCATTAATCAGACTGAGACAGGAGTACAGTTATATCACACTTGTTTAATAATAATAATAATAATAAAAAAAGGTAAACAGAGTAAACGTATTCAGAACATAGCCAGAGTTCAGGGACCGGAATGGATAGTCAGACGAGTCAAAACGTCAGGGAGCCAGAGATGAGCGCAGTAGAACAGCAAGCAGGATCTGGAGCCAGAAGGAATGTCAGTCAAGAAAGTCTTTAACAGGAACACAGGAGAGCGTCTCTAGAGATGTGACCAAGGCGAAGGCAGAGATCATCTGGACTGGACGGCTTAAGTAGGCAGGACTGATGAGCACCATCAACAGGAGAGTCAATGTGGAGAGATCGGAGCTGGCAATTAGCCGACAGCTGAGTGGCCAGCTTTGAGAAGGAAGGGCTGAGCCCAGCCCTGACACTCTCGAACTTTCATTTTACCCTTCAGGTGAGTGCATGGTATTACGCACAGTAGAGGCAAGTGGGAGTGCCGTCCAGACAAACTTCCGCCCCCTCCCCTCCAAGCTTCAGTATTTGGCCACAGGCCTACCGCCTTCTTCCTCACCAGTCCGTGCCCTTCTCTGCCCCATGTCGGAGGTGTTTGCGCAGACGTCATCCCGTGTCAGTGGAACGGGGAGGAAGTGGACGTGCTGATATTGGCTGTGTGGTGATCTGTATGTAAATCGGGTCAGTGTGTCCAGCCAAAACCAAGTGTTTTGGTTAGAGGAGCAAAGTTAGGGGGAGGTGAATGGGTGTGTCAGCTGTCAGCAAAGTGCACCTGTTCAATGCATGCCTAGTGGTGGAACACATTTTGTGGGCGGGGTTAATATTGGGGGAAGAAGTGACAGATTATCTTATGGATCTTTGTACTGGAACCTTACTGAGTAATGACAGGCAGAACAATTGTCAGTGATCTGTGTCTGCTTCTTATTCCAGAGCCTCAGTCCTCACCTGCAGCAATTGTACTATGCAAATACTGACTTCATTACAAGCCGGCCACATCCACCTCACACAGTGGAGGTTAATCATGCCTCCTTCCCCACCCATCAATTACCGTAATTTTATTTCTAGGAATTCATGGAAAACGCTGTGCATGCGTATTTGATGCAGATTAAAATGGCACTGAACTGCATCTGAACACATTCCAGATCAGTTCCAATGCATTTTTTATGCGTTTCCGGATGCATTCCAGATGCTTTTTTTCTCCTATTTTCTTGGGGGTTTTTTTCCACTGTACTAGGGTCTGGTACATTGCTATGGTGCACTGATATGCCTTATATTGGTATTGTTAAAGTTGTTAATATTTATTTTTGGAACCTAATTCTGCATAAAACATTTAACAGTGTCATTTAATGAGATAATTTATGAGGGCGTGTTTAAGGGCAGGGCAGGGTAGGAGTTGGGTGGGGCAAGTGGTGGCGAGTAAAGCCACTTACACGCGATCAGATTTTCGGACGACCGCTCATCTGTTTTTTGTTGCATGCTAGTCTCATGTAGAAAGTGGTTGCATTCGTGCCCTAAAATTAACTTTAGTGTATTTTTTACTGAAATTTAGCATTTCATAAACAGTTGCGCTAATATTGTGTGACATAAAAAATTGGCACTACCACCTGGTCTCAGGAATGAAGTGGTTAAAGTGGAACTAAACTCATCGATTTAACATTGGTTGTCAAACCGTCAAATGCCTGGTGTCATAACTGATCACATGTGCAGCATCATGGCATTTGAAGATCAAACAGAGGCCAAGATAGCAGCTTCCATAGCTGAAAACGATAGGAGGATTTAGTTCCGCTTTAACCTCTTGCTGACCTGCTCCCAGTAGATATAGTGCGAACAGGAAGCACAGTCAGGCACTATGACATAACCGTACGTCATAATGTACTTCCTGGTTTGGCAGTGGGCATGCGTGCACCCCCTGCTTACCCGTTCTGTGATTGGACACAGCACGAGTTTGTCAGCAAATTTCAGCCAATGAATTTGTCTGAAACCTGCTGATTGGCTGTGGCCAATTACAGCACTGAGTACTGTTTTGACAAACACAAAGAACTCCGTACACAGACAGTGATGTGTCTGTTTTTTTTTTTCCTGAAATCAACTCTGATTTTAGGAAAAAAAAAAAATCAGATAGATCTGTTTAGTAAAAGAAGCACACATTACATACATTACACTTGTTAGGCACACAGTTAACCCCTTGATTTCTCCTTGATATTAACCCCTTCCCAGAAAGTGTTATTATTACAGTGTACAGAATAATCACTGATCACTGTATAAGTGTCACTAGCGATGTCAGTTAACGTCCCTCCCAGCCTGTGTTAGTTAGTGCTAGATTGTCCGCCACGCTAGAACAGCACCACTAGAAGTCTCTGATCACTGCCATTATAATATAGTGTCTGTATGGATCAGTATCTTGCCCTAGTAGAAGTCCTAGTAGGAGTCCTAGTAGGACGAAACACGTCAGACTTGGTTTCACTGCTACCCACATTGCCTTTTTTTTTAACTTTGATTACATTTTTTATTTTGTATGCTGTTTTTTTTGGAATAAAAACCAATTGTTTTTGACCTGCACTATTGGAAGCCTTTTTTCTTTATGTATCTTCCTGGATGCAAGTTTTTTTGGCTTTTCCTCCTGGTCAACAACTTCTCCGCTGCTGTTGGTGTCATTGAGACTTCATTGATCAATCTCTGGACCTATGTGGACCCCTTGGAGCGTTCCTGTGGATCCAATGACCCCATTATCAATGCCTGACTGACCTGGCATCGCTGACATCAAGGTCCATTGTTTCTGGTAAGAGTATTTTATCTCATCTTACACTGGATGTCTTGCCTGCTTGGATTTTATATTCACTCTACCCACCATCTGTTTCCATATAAGAACAACCATTCTGCTGGTGTGGATCTCGCCTTCCATTTGGATTGACCCCCTTAGGACCTGTTTTTCATTTATTCAGTAATGGGACTAATGCTATTGATTTGAGTTGTCAGTGTTTCACCTTCACTGTGTTTAATTTTTTAGCGCTACATTTCCACATTCCTTTATTTATGAATTTTTGTCACATTCGTATGTAGCAGCTGTTCACTCTCACTGGTTAGCACAATAATTTTACTTACTTTTCAGTATCTTGATCAAGATCAGAATTATACGAGTGTCCCCAATAGAATAGTGTTCCCAAAAAATGTGTTTTTTGCCAAAGACATGTAGTAAGATACATTTTGGCCTAAATTTATGAAGTAACTGGATTTTATTGGATATGATTTATAACAGGAGGTAGGAAATATCCTTTTTTTCAAAAATATCGTTTTTTTTGTTTATATATTAAGAAATAAAAATTCCCATTGGTGATCAAATACAACCAAATGAAAACTCTATTTGTGTGGAAAAAAAAATGATAAAAATATCATTTGGGTACAGCGTTGCATAACAGAGCAATTGCCTGTAAAGTAGCACAGCACTGAATAGAAAAAAATGCCCTGGTCATGAAGGGGGTAAGACCTTCCACAGCTCATGTGGTTAAACATGACATTGAAAAAAATCGAAGTCAGTTTTTTGTCTCCATATACAGCGTTATTGGCCAAAGGGGTAATTGGCGAAAGCACAGTGGCTTTAGTGTGTACACCATATGATGGGAGTAGAGTGAATGTAGTGTGTACATCATATGATGGGAGTAGAGTGGATCTAGTGTGTACATCATATGATGGGAGTAGAGTGGATGTAGTGTGTACACCATATGATGGGGGTAGAGTGGATGTAGTGTGTACATCATATGATGGGAGTAGAGTGGATGTAGTGTATACACCATATGATGGGAGTAGAGTGAATGTAGTGTGTACATCATATGACGGGAGTAGAGTGGATCTAGTGTGTACATCATATGATGGGAGTAGAGTGAATGTAGTGTGTACATCATATGACGGGAGTAGAGTGGATGTAGTGTGTACACCATATGATGGGGGTAGAGTGGATGTAGTGTGTACATCATATGATGGGGGTAGAGTGGATGTAGTGTGTACACCATATGATGGGGGTAGAGTGGATGTAGTGTGTACACCATATGATGGGGGTAGAGTGGATGTAGTGTGTACATCATATGATGGGGGTAGAGTGGATGTAGTGTGTACACCATATGATGGGGGTAGAGTGGATGTAGTGTGTACACCATATGATGGGGGTAGAGTGGATGTAGTGTGTACACCATATGATGGGGGTAGAGTGGATGTAGTGTGTACACCATATGATGGGGGTAGAGTGGATGTAGTGTGTACACCATATGATGGGGGTAGAGTGGATGTAGTGTGTACACCATATGATGGGGGTAGAGTGGATGTAGTGTGTACACCATATGATGGGGGTAGAGTGGATGTAGTGTGTACACCATATGAAGGGGGTAGAGTGGATGTAGTGTGTACATCATATGATGGGAGTAGAGTGGATGTAGTGTGTACACCATATGATGGGGGTAGAGTGGATGTAGTGTGTACACCATATGATGGGGGTAGAGTGGATGTAGTGTGTACACCATATGATGGGCGTAGAGTGGATGTAATGTGTACACCATATGAAGGGGGTAGAGTGGATGTAGTGTGTACATCATATGATGGGAGTAGAGTGGATGTAGTGTGTACATCATATGATGGGAGTAGAGTGGATGTAGTGTGTACACCATATGATGGGGGTAGAGTGGATGTAGTGTGTACATCATATGATGGGGGTAGAGTGGATGTAGTGTGTACATCATATGATGGGAGTAGAGTGGATGTAGTGTGTACATCATATGATGGGAGTAGAGTGGATGTAGTGTGTACATCATATGATGGGAGTAGAGTTGGTGTAGTGTGTACATCATATGATGGGAGTAGAGTGGGTGTAGTGTGTACATCATATGATGGGAGTAGAGTGGGTGTAGTGTGTACATCATGTGATGGGAGTAGAGTGGATGTAGTGTGTACATCATGTGATGGGAGTAGAGTGGATGTAGTGTGTACATCATGTGATGGGAGTAGAGTGGATGTAGTGTGTACATCATGTGATGGGAGTAGAGTGGATGTAGTGTGTACATCATATGATGGGAGTAGAGTGGATGTAGTGTGTACATCATATGATGGTTGTAGAGTTGATGTAATGTGTACATCATGTGATGGGAGTAGAGTGGATGTAATGTGTACATCATATCATGGAGTAGAGTGGATGTAATGTGTACATCATATGATGGGAGTAGAGTTGGTGTAGTGTGTACATCATGTGATGGGAGTAGAGTGGGTGTAGTGTGTACATCATATGATGGGAGTAGAGTGGGTGTAGTGTGTACATCATGTGATGGGAGTAGAGTGGATGTAGTGTGTACATCATGTGATGGGAGTAGAGTGGATGTAGTGTGTACATCATGTGATGGGAGTAGAGTGGGTGTAGTGTGTACATCATGTGATGGGAGTAGAGTGGGTGTAGTGTGTACATCATGTGATGGGAGTAGAGTGGATGTAGTGTGTACATCATGTGATGGGAGTAGAGTGGATGTAGTGTGTACATCATATGATGGGAGTAGAGTGGATGTAGTGTGTACACCATATGATGGTTGTAGAGTTGATGTAATGTGTACATCATGTGATGGGAGTAGAGTGGATGTAATGTGTACATCATATCATGGAGTAGAGTGGATGTAATGTGTACATCATATGATGGGAGTAGAGTGGATGTAGTGTGTACATCATATGATGGTTGTAGAGTTGATGTAATGTGTACATCATGTGATGGGAGTAGAGTGGATGTAATGTGTACATCATATCATGGAGTAGAGTGGATGTAGTGTGTACACCATATGAAGGGGGTAGTGTGGGTGTAGTGTGTACACCCAGTAGAGGTGATCATCAATGATAACCCCGGATGTATCATCCATGTGTGCAGGGAGTTCACTGCACATGGGCCCCCTAAGGGGGGGGGGGGGCACTGTGCCATGACCCACCCTGCACACAGGAGGAGGGGGGGGCTGCTGCTGAAAGGAGAATTGACAGCTGTTTGACTGCTCCTGTGGCAGGGCCGGCAATACTGGAGGGATGCCCGTGCATCAACAGCTCAGAAAAGTAAAGAAAAAGTGTCAGCAAAAGAAAACTTCCACCACTGGCTTCCTCTGCAATAGATGATCATCAGTCAGAACCTGGCAGAGAAGTGAGCAGAGGAGGTTTTCTTTTGCTTTCGTGAGATCGTCTGAGCTATCACAGCCAGGTAAGAAGCACCAGTGCTCCCACCCACTGGCAGTGCCTCCCAATCTGCCCAGACTAAGCATTAAGACCCCCACCTCTCCCTACTGAGCACCAAGACCCCCCATCTTCCCCCAATAAGCACCAGGAACCCCCCATCTCTCCCCACTAAGCACCAAGAACCCACCATCTCTCCCCACTGAGCACAAAGACCCCCCTCCCATCTCTCCCCACTGAGCACAAAGACCCACCTCCCATCTCTCCCCACTAAGCACCAGGATCCCCCCATCTCTCTCCACCAAGCCCCAGGACCCCCATCTCTCTCCACTAAGCACCAGGACCCCCCATCTCTCTCCACTAAGCACCAGGACCCCCCATCTCTCTCCACTAAGCACCAGGACCCCCCATCTCTCTCCACTAAGCACCAGGACCCCCCATCTCTCTCCACTAAGCACCAGGACCCCCATCTCTCTCCACTAAGCACCAGGACCCCCTCTGTCTCTCACTAGAGATCCCTTTTGTCCCCCTTGAAGACAAAGCTGCATTATTTTAGAAAGGTATGTGGGATCAGGCAAGCTGTAGGGGGGCCCATGACAGCACCGCATCCACTGCACCAATCACCCTCACCTGTCCCCCTGTGTCCTCCTCCGCCCCCCGTGTCCTCCTCTGGTCCCCCCTGTGCTCCTCTGCCCCCCCAGCCTCCTCCAGTCCCCCCTGTCCTCCTGCGCCCCCGTGTCCTCCTCCACTCCCCCAAGTCCTCCTCCCATCCCCCCTGTCCCCCGTGTCCTCCTCCGGTCCCCCCTGTCCTCCTCCAGCACCCCCTGCCCCCCTCCGGTCCCCCTTGTCCTCCTCTGCCCCCCTGTCATCCACCCCCGTGTCCTCCTCCAGCCCCCCCCCTGTCCTCCCGTGTCCTCCTCCAGCCCCCCCCCTGTCCTCCCGTGTCCTCCTCCAGCCCCCCCCTTGTCCTCCCGTGTCCTCCTCCAGTCCCCCCTGTCCTCCCCTTGTGTCCTCCTCTGGTCCCACCTGTCCTCCTCCCATCCCCACGTCCCCTGCTCCGGTCCCCCCTGTCCTCCTCCACCCCTTCCCTGCCCCCGTGTCCTTCCCCGGAGCCCCTTGTCCTCCTCTGCCCCCCCTGTCATCCTCCGGCCCCTGTCCTCCTCCAGGCCCCCCGTCCTCCTCCGGTCACCTGTGTGGATTGCTCTACTGACACCATTAACTGGCCCCCAAAAAGCATTTTGAAAATATGGAAAAAAAAAAGATACTAAAAAATGAAATTGTAAAAAACAAAAAATCCTAGGAACTACTGACACCATCCTGCACATACTACCCATGGAAGCAGTGGCTGCTATTCTCCAGCGCTGGGTGGACTGTACTGAGTGTCCTGTCAGTGGGTGGTGACGTCCTGAGCTCATCACAAACGTCTCCGATAGTAAACATTGCCCGAACACGTGACCTTCCTGTAAACATTTCGTCACTTCGCCTTCTAAAATATCCAAACAAAGTCTTCCCCTCCCCTTCCGCCTGTATCCACCATTGACCCATCCAATAGCGTGCGGCTCCGCCTAGAATGTCAGCTGAGGCCCCGCCCATCATTGCTGTGCTCTTCCAGCTGTACAGAGGCAGTACCGGGGGCGGCGGGCAGGTAGCGGCGGAGGGGGAGGAGGATGAGGAGAGGGGAGAGGTAAGTGATCGGGACGTGACTACACGGAATGCTAATAATCATCATCATCATCACACACATAGCGGCGTCACCGGGGGACAGTGATGTAGTGTCAGGCTTTGTGTTGTGTGATGGAGGGAGGTGTACACACCTGCTGGTATGATTCCTGTGGACACAGATCTCTGCTCATAGCTGTCTATGGTGATGGAGGGAGGTGTACACACCTGCTGGTATGATTCCTGTGGACACAGATCTCTGCTCATAGCTGTCTATGGTGATGGAGGGAGGTGTACACACCTGCTGGTATGATTCCTGTGGACACAGATCTCTGCTCATAGCTGTCTATGGTGATGGAGGGAGGTGTACACACCTGCTGGTATGATTCCTGTGGACACAGATCTCTGCTCATAGCTGTCTATGGTGAAGGAGGGAGGTGTGCACACCTGCTGGTATGATTCCTGTGGACACAGATCTCTGCTCATAGCTGTCTATGGTGATGGAGGGAGGTGTACACACCTGCTGGTATGATTCCTGTGGACACAGATCTCTGCTCATAGCTGTCTATGGCGATGTTCATCCTTCTCCCCAGTCATTTCTGCAGCTTGTGGGTTGTCTGTACGAGGCTTTGTACCCATGGGGGAGGGGCTCATCACAGCTTTCTTTATGGATGTCTTCATTGGGCCACACAGCTAATTCTACAGGATCTAAACTCTCTATCAGCATGAACTATATGTAACCCTTGTGCTGATAACATTAGTAGATCAATAGGAAGGTATTTCATATCTCTGTGTTTTTATACCTTTTTTTTTTTTTTTTTTTGCATTTCTTCAGTTACTTCCTGTTTTCTGGCTAAAACGATGTCCTGTGTCTTCGGGGGAGGGGGGGGGGGGGCGCTTTCTCAGCTAAACACCCTCCTGCCTGCGTGTCAGAATCGGTGACCTGTCAGATTAGGTAACAGAAGTGACGTTCCGTCAGCTGCGCATGCGTTCCACCACTACCAGGTTAGGTCATCTGACAGAACACCTGCAGCGGACATCTTACTACACCCAGCTATGTCTTGAATATCACAGTCATTTTTAGCAATAAAGTGAGCGGATATAAATAAATATAGTATATTGACATCTGTGATGCTGTTTGGATGGTACATTTTGAAAGAAGCTGGACGCCAGCAGTAGGAAGGTGGCGGTGGCCATGTTGGTACACCCCGCACTGATCAGCACTAATCCTTTAGGCTGATAAAATGAAACATCCAAACAGCATCACAGATCTCAATATACTATAGTTATTTATATACGCTGACTTTATTGGTAAAATTACTGTTACTGTCAGATGAGCAAACCTGGTAGAGGTGGAACGCATGGGCAGCTGACAGAACATCACTTCTGACGGGTCGCCTATTCTGACAGAACACCTGATCTAAGAGCGGATGGATTCCAGGAGGTAAGGCTCGGTTCACACTTGTGCGATGCAGGAACCCTGAGAATCCACTGCAGGTTCCCACATCGCACCCGACTAATACTGTCATATGTGAACTGCGGGGAGTGCCAATACATTGTTAATGACACCCCCATTTCAGCTGGCATATCACACTGCCAACTGTCACTTTGGACATAATTTGGATCGCTTAGGTGTGAACACCCATGCAATCCGATTCTGATGAGGACCAAAAAAAAAAGGGTCCTGTGCGAGTTTAGTCCGAATGCAATGCAATTTCAACCATACTATTTATATGGCTTTAATCGCATCGCATGTGATTTGCGGTGCGGTGCAAATCACATGCAGTCTCGCACCACACAGCAGTGTGAACCGGCCCTAAATGCTACACAAATCATTTGCCTTTACTCAAGATGGCTGCAGCTAGGAATGCTTGAGGGTCTTTTTCAAAGTGATTTCTCACCACAAAAATAGCATGGGGACATGGATGGTTTCAGTTAATATCTGTACAGCGCTGATGTTCTGTAATGGAGCAGAAGAGCCGCCTGTGGCCTAGTCAGGTATAAGCTGTGTGTAACATAGATATGAGTTAGAATGGTGGGTGGGCCTTAACGTTGACTATGCAATATGTGTATCCAGGTGGTCCGCTTTTCTGTGTGTGTGCTCCTGACACATTTAACTGAGGGAGGGATGGGACCCCCAATCATAAGATTGCTATGACAGCCAATCACAGTGGATATGTGCTCCAGCTCCTGTCATTCAGAACACCTTAAAGCAGAGTTCCACCCAACAGTTGTTCCCACCCTCCCCTGCCACATTTGGCACTTTTTGGGGGCGAGCGGATACCTGTCAAAACCAGGTACCTGTTCTCATTTCCGTATCGTTGTGCGGCAATCTGTAGATCTATATTTATAAAATCTATATCTGGCCGAAGGGTTGGGTCCCTGGCCTTCTGGCCTAGATTTGTGTGATTCCTGTCCTTTTTAGTCTTTTGGGAAGGAAAGTCTGCCCTTTTTCGGGGTTATTGAGGGGAATTGGCCGGTACTTCCCAAATGTAATTAGGTGGGAGCGATGGTGGAGCCCTACACCAAGGGGTTCTCCCCATAAGCTCTCAGTGTTCTGATGCCTTCCTGGTTGGGATGGGGCTGCACTAGTCTGGCTGTGGGCCAGGGTTGGAGAAAAGCCCGTGGTGCATGTACCACTGTAGTGGCAGTCCAAGGGGGCCATAATTCTCACTGTGAGGGAGAGAACACTTTGAGTTTTGTTGGCACCTTGGTTACTGCACCATACACACTTTTTTCACACCTGCCTCTTGGGCCGGGCCTTTAGGCTAGGACCAGAGGAATGTTTTATTCCTGGCCGAAGGGCTGGCCATTGTCTTGCACAATGGTCACTTTCACTTACCTCCACTTCCTTCTTCCCCACTTTCCTTTTTTTTGTTTACCTTGTGTTTGTCACTTTTTTGTATTTTTTTTTGTTGATTGTGTACACTGTTTTCTCACTGTGTGACTGGTAGGCTTGGGAGGGGGTGGACATGACCCTCTCTCATGGGGTCTCCCTTTGGGGGAGCCCCACCAAGTACTTGGGTGGGTCTGTTTCGGCAGACCCTCCAGAGAATGGGGTCTGTCTGGTTTCAGAAAAATGGGCCATAGTGAGTACCTCAGTCCCCATCTGGAGCCTAATGCCTCGGGGGATCAGGGTAAGGTCCTTCCTAGGGAGGGCCATAGTACACCCACATGTTTTGTGTCACTCTTTATGTTTGTGCACATTTTTTGGCACCGGGCGGAGTTTTTGGGTGTGTTTAAAAAAAAAAAAAAAAAATTGTCTGTAGGAGCCTGACCATCCATTGATCATGGAGGCAATGCTTTGCAGGCTGTGGGGGAAATAATTTAAGAGAGTCCAAGATCATTTTATTGTTGATAAAAAAAAAGGTCATATAAAAACAGCCAATGCCCCCTTCATCAGGTCTAGAAGAATAAACATAAAATAGAGTTATAATGATCAAAAATGATGTCTAAAGTATGCATATGAGTATATACCACAAATTCTTGTACATAACATAATAGCATCAGACTTCTCACATGAATTTCAGTTGTCGCAGTTAAATTATAAATGTTACAAGGATACAAATGATATATGTAGTAAAAAATCAAATAAAGGAAGTCGATATATAAAATGTAAACATATACTGATTTGCATCAAAAAGAATATGTGCAAAAAAAAATTAAGCTGCTGAAATAAGATTAATTGACTACTAGAACAAGTGCTAAGGGCCCTTTCACACAGACTTTCCGATCGGGTCCGTCTGTCAGTTTTTCAGGCGGACCTGATCGGACACTCCATTCACCCCTATAGGGCAGCGGATGTCAATGGTGACATGTCCGCTGCTATCTGATCCGATCCTGTCCGTGAAACACAGATGGATGGAGACCCTATTTTCCATCGGTCTGGCAGATCGGATTGGATGAAAATGGACAGGCGGTTTGTTTTCATCCGATCTCCCCATAGTGGAGGGTGGCTCTCTGACCGGGCTTCCCTGCTGACAGCTGAATGTAAAGGAAAAAAGAATTGCCGGCTAAAAAAAAAAAATGGTGAAAATAAAAATAAAAAAATGTGCTCGTCCCCTCCCTTTTCTGACCTGCCGGGCGGCACGCTCAGATAAGGGTCTGGTACAGATTTTGGGGTGGGGGGGGCGCATGCCATTTTGTTTTTCAATTTTGGCGTGGGGGGTTCTCTCCGAATCCATACTAGATCCAAGGACCTGGGGGGTACCCCACGCTGTTTTTTTTTTTTTTTCCCACTTTTTTTTTAGCCAGCAATTATTTTATTTTTTTTTGCATTCAGCTGTCAGCGGGGAAGCCTGCTGACAGCTGATGGCTCATCAGTTGTTAAGGATGCGGCAGCCGGCTTCCTGGCCCCCTCCTTAGCAATCAGCTATATACAGTGTAAAAAAGAGAAAAAAAAAAAAAAAACAAATCGTGGGAAAGACGCGTGTCCAAAGACACGGCAAGCACTGCAGAAACGTTTAAAAGCAGCATTGCATAGATGTGAATCGAGCCTTAATGGCTACTGAAATAAATACAGAAATCACATTACTAATTGGCTACTGGTATAAAATACTAAAAAAACACTCCGAAAATAAGCTGCCAAAGTAAGACTAATAAGTGGTAAAATATTAAAAACTAAAAGAAATTAGGAAACCAAGTTGCTGAAATAAGATCAATTGGCAGCTCTATTGAAATGATCATGTCTTCATATAAAGGGGAGCAGCAGCTGCTGAGTGATATTATGTTCCAGCAGTGTGTTGAACAGACTCAAAGGTGAAATATTTTCACTTGTAAAACCTGTTCTAGCAATAAACTGGATCATATCTGAGCTGTTCCTGCTTCGCCTTGATTAAAAAAAGACAGTTATTACAGGGTCTCATCATATTTGCAGTGGAGTTGTTACTTTTTCTCCCCTTAGTGCCACTTTGCTTTTTTATATGCATCCAGCAGGGGGAGTTCTCGTCTCCTTTTCATGTTTTCCAGTTTCTTTTTACTTGGGTTGGAATTTGAGCTCTTGGTAAGAAAAGAGGAAATAACTTCAGATAGAACACAGGAGATGGTTTTGTGTTTAGAGAGCTAATGACAGCTTTTGTCTCTGGTGCTTTGAATCTCCATGTACAGTCCACTGCTGGGACTAATGGTGGATGGCTTTTCAATAGAAATGAATAAGGATTTTTGGTTCAGCCTAAAGACTGTGAGGAGACGGTTCCACTCAGTAGGCCCCACAGCAAAGATGTATTAGGAGTGTGGATGCATAAGTGCAACATACGGTATGTATAAGGTAAATTGTGCCGTGCTCAAAAACTATTGAGCAAAACACCAAAAGTGCTCAGAAGTAAAAGTTTAATACAATATCCCCTCCAAGTCATTAAAGCGGCTCTTCAGCCATTTTTTTTTCAACCTTCCATCTATTAAATCTTCTGCCCTTGTTGTTTTAACATTGGATAGAAAGCCCGAGTGCTTTCACACTGGGGCGCTGCGCTGGCAGGGTGTCAAAAAAAGTCCTGCAAGCAGCTTCTTTGGAGCGCTTTAGGAGCGGTGAATACACCGCTCCTAAAGCGTCCCTTCCCATTGAAATCAATGGAAAGTGCCTGCAAAGCGCCTTGGCAGCGGCGATTTGTGGGCCCTTTAAACCCTTTATTTGGCCACTAGCGGGGGTTAAAAGTGCCCCGCTAGTGTTTGAAAAACGCTAGTTTAAGCGGCGCTTTACCAGCGTTTTTCGGACGCTGGCAAGGCTCTTAAAGCACTCGGGCTTTCACATTGGGATGGCTTCTTTAAGTCGCTTTACAGGAGCTTTTTTTTAACGCTAAAGCGCCTGAAAAACGCCCCAGTGTGAAAGGGGTCTTAGAATAAAGATCACGATTTTCTCACGATTCTTGCGGTGTAACATCTTTCACATTATACAAAAAAATCGGGCTAACTTTACTGTTTCGTTTTTTTTTTTTAAATTCATTAAAGTGTATTAAAAAAAAAAAAATTGCCTTTGAAAGACCGCTGCGCAAATACGGCGTGACATAAAATATTGCAACAACCACCATTTTATTCTATAGGGTCTCTGCTAAAAAAAAAAAATATAATATATATATCTCATGTTTGGGTGTCCTAAGTAATTTTCTAGCAGAAAATGATGATTTTTACTTGTAATCAACCAATGTCAGAAAAGGTTTGGTCTTTTAAATGGTTAAACTTCCTTCATTTACACGCTGGAGTTATTTCCTTTGATAAAAGAAAGAAAGATACTTTGTTTCTACTTATTCTTGGCAGGCTGCCTGGATTTATTTTTTTTTCCCAGCTGTGAGAACTCTCTGCACTTGTTAAAGCAGGGTTCCCATTTAAAAAAAAAAAAAAAATTAAAAGTCAGCAGCTACAAATACTGCAGCTGCTGACTTTTAATCAGACACTTACCTGTCCCAGGGTCCAGCGATGCGGGGGATCGAAGCCCCGCTCGTCCCCCCTCCGCTCGGCGCCACCGGCATTTCAACTGTGGGCGCCCAGCTGTGGCTTCACAGCCGGGCACCCACTGCGCATGCGCGAGCCGCGCGCCGTCACTGGCCCCGCAATCATCTGGGACCGGTCACGTGTCTCAGATGATTGGCAAGAGGGAGGGTGGAGAGGTGATCTCCCTTCCTGCGCCGAGGGAAGTGATGTCACCAGCACAGGCACCGAAGGAGGCAGACTACGAGGGATCCCCTAGCAACAGGCATTCAGAGGTGAGTAAAAAAAAAAAATTTCTCCAAATGTTTTTTTTTTTTTTTTTTTTTTTAAAGAACATTACTAATTTTTTTTATTTTTTTTAAAGAACATTACTATTTTTTTTTTTTTTTTTTAAAGAACATTACTATTTTTTTTTTTTTTTTTTTTTGGGGGGGTGGAACTCCACTTTAAAGATTCCATGCTATTTTGAAGATCAGGAAGAGAAAAATATTGCAATTTCAATTTTTAACGATTAATCGTGCAGCTCATTGCAAGGATTGTAACAAACTTTGTTGCAGATTCTTACCTTTTTGTTATTGCGAAGAAATCCCTGTGTGTTTGTCTGTGCCTCTGTGCTAAGTGGGTCTAATGGGAGTGCTTTCATAATTATCAGTCAGGTGTGGAGCTGCACAACACTAATGAGGAAATCTGCTGGGCCTGCATCCCTTTAGACTGGTTTCTATTGAAAGTATCTCCAAAGATGACATTTTTGTTGCAGGGGATGCCTGAAATCTGACTTGTATCTTAGGTAGACTTCTGGAAAAATTGGTGAGGCAATCACACAAGCAGGAAATGATGTTTCTGGGGAGTGGTCAGTACACATTCTGTGTACAGAAAACTCCAGGTAGCCATATTGCAGTATATTCGTAGAAAAATACATTGGCTGCAGATTGAAAAGGAAAGGTAATTTATAATGACATTCAATTACAAAATGATTAGTGTTGTTATCATATGCGCTATATTATTTTTTTCTTTATTTGCTTTTTTTTTTTTTTTCCCCATGAAAGTGGAGTTACCCTTTAACCTTTTTCTGGCACTTGTTGCTTACAAGTAAAAATCAGTATTTTTTTGCTAGAAAATTACTTGGAACCCCCAAACATTATATATATTTTTTTATATTTTTATTTTTTTTAGGAGAGGCCCTAGAGAATAAAATGGAGGTCATTGGTTCATAAGACTTAGTGTTTCAATGCTGGAAATTAATTATTGTTTTACTATTGATCACCTATTAAAGTGTTATATCTACTCAAAGGTATCCATACTAAACGGGATCATGGTATAATGAGAATATGCTTATAACCTTTGCCAGGGGGTGTAGGGGTGGTATGATGGCCATACTAGTTATCCCACTGCCTCCCGCCTCGCTGCGTCTGGGCCAATCATGAGGCCCCATGCCCCCCTCTACTGACCAAGCTCTTCAGTGTAACAGGGGGTATCAGCGCCAGCGGAGCAGAATTACCCTCTCTCACTGTGGAGTTTTGAGATGCTTGGGGACCTGAAACTGAATGTTTCAGAGAGGGGATCCC
The DNA here is from genome assembly GCA_037952835.1 of Lithobates septentrionalis. Lineage (NCBI taxonomy): Eukaryota > Metazoa > Chordata > Amphibia > Anura > Ranidae > Lithobates > Lithobates septentrionalis. The sequence goes on from JBBDGP010000545.1 coordinate 1,689,720, forward strand.
GCTATCCCTTGGATGGGATGGGGGCGCTGCTGAGGCTGGGAACACTGGGGTAGGGGCACTGGAATGATAAAATGCTCCCTATGATTGGTGCCCCTGGACGAGTAGATCCCTGGTGTTTAGCCATTGATTAAGGACCTGGCCATTGTCATGCCCAGGAGAGAAGTCACCAATCCACTCCCAATTTACCCCAAAATTCACTGGGAGATGTACGCACCTGGGGTATGGGGGACCCCCGGGGCGGGGGCATTTTATGTATACAAAGGTGGGGAGATGGGGGGGGGCCCGGAGACATCTGCCTCCCTCCTCCGGTCGGACAAGCCCCCTCTTATTCTTGGGAGGTGTCGGGCCGGGGGAGGGACGCAGAGGTCTCTGGTTAATGTTACTTTGATATTAAATATTGGTGTTTGAACTGGCGGTGGTAAGATAATGATGTTTTTGGTTTAAGTTTAACATACTGTTTGAGTATATAATCTTATGAGGATAGGGGTGGGGGGGATTGGGGATGCTCTTATGGAGTTTTCTCTACCCACTTCCCCACATAGGCCGTCACACAAACCCCCCAATCTATTTTGGGGAGTAGATGTGACTTATTATTTGGTGTTAACCAATTTAGTTGCTTTAAGTTAAGTGGTGTGAGGAACGGATTGTGTTTCCGTCCCTCGCTCCACTTTCTTTCCCTTTTTTTTTTTGCTTTTCCTTCTTTCCTCACGTAGCTAGAACCTCCCTCACACCATGCGTATTTCTCAGTACGGACGCTGAGAAAGCGTTCGATCGGGTGAACTGGCAATATATGTTCACGGCCCTTCGACACCTGGGTCTAGGAGATACCATTATTCAATGGATTACTACAATCTACTCACAACCTACATCTCAGGTTAAAGTAAATGGCGTCCTTTCTGATCGCTTTTCTATACTAAATGGCACCAGACAGGAATGCCCGCTTTCCCCCCTGTTATTTGTCCTGTCTATAGAACCATTCCTAAATAGAATCCGTCTGAACCCGGACATTCAGGGCATAAGTGTCGGAGGTGATCATTACAAAATTTCGGCCTATGTGGATGATATGCTCTTTTCATTGACAAACCCTGCTATCTCGCTCCCTAATCTACTACGCGAGTTTGAGATCTATGGATTCCTTTCCAACCTGGAAATTAATTTTCATAAATCAGAAGCTATGGGGATAGGGATACCTCTTTCTGTGCTGTCTACACTTAAGTCCAGTTTCAAATTCAAATGGACAGTGACAGCTTTGCAATATTTAGGCACCTGTTATCAGACGGAGACGTCACGTATATTTGAACTTAACTTTCCATCACTGTTGTCCAAAACCCGCACGCTTTTAGAGACCTGGAATAGTGGTCTGCATTCCTGCTTTGGCAGAATTAACTTACTAAAAATGAGTATTCTACCCAAATTTCTGTATTTACTTCAAGCTTTACCAATTAGGATACCTATATCTTACTTTAAACAAGTTAACGCGCTTTCTATCAAGTTTGTGTGGGCGTATAAGAAGCCACGACTTTCTTTTCATTTAATGACTGTACCTAAGCAACACGGCATGCTAGCTTTCCCGGATATCCGAGCATACTATCAGGCAATCCACGTAGGTAGAATTGTCAATTGGTGCCGTCATGGCCGATCTAAACTGTGGGCTCTGATAGAACAGGCCCAAACACGTATTCCACTCTCAAGGGCCCTGTGGTGCTATGATCACCTCCAACCACTACTGAAAAGCCACCCCCTAATGGGGACGACGCTTCGTATAGGTTCGGTAGCTATTAAACAACACTCCCTCTCACCTTTGGACTCTCCGTTATTTCCCATTCTAGGGAACCCACAATCTTCTCCGGGCCTCTGCCCCCATACGTTCGGCAAATTACGCCGGTCCGGCATAACCCAAGCATCCCACTTTCTAATGAATGGCAGATGGCCCTCCATCAAGGAACTAATGTCGGAGGAGGGCCCCTTTAAATTGACCTTTTGGTCAGCACTTCAGCTACGACATTTTCTGGATACCATACCTAATCCCCGTAATTTTGCCCGCCCCTTGACGACGTTTGAAGAATATTGCTCTGACGAAGGCAATATAACACAGGTTCTATCCAAAACATACTCTATGCTGAACTGCTCGGGAACCCTACCACATCCGCCGTTCTTGGATAAATGGGAACAGGACCTACAACGGAAATTTACACCGGCTCAAATTCAGAATATATTTAGACTTGCTTTGAAGACCTCAGTTTGTACGAAAATACAAGAATCTAATTACAAACTATTGACGAGATGGTATCTTACTCCCCACCTCTTGCACCAATACTATCCTGATACTACTGACCTTTGTTGGAGATGCCTCGGAGACAGAGGCACATTACTTCACATATTCTGGTCATGCCCCAAATTGACTAACTTCTGGACGACAGTCCGGGAAGTGACTCAAAAATTTACGGAATATAAGATACCTGGTGATCCGACATTTTTCTTACTGCATGTTTCCAATATCCCTGCCAAATGTTATCAAAAATCAATCTTGGGGCACCTCCTCAATGCTGCAAAGTCCTGCATTCCACTTTACTGGAAAAAACAATCACCGCCAACCGCGGCTGATTGGCTGCGTAAGGTGATAGACATTAGTAGAATGGAGGACTTGCTGGCGGCTGAGCGAAATCAACAGGACAAATATTCCATGACTTGGAGTGTCTGGAAACAGTTTATCCTGTCTATGGAGGGAGTAGCCCTCCTTGGACAGGAGAGTCATGTATGAATATTATTCTTTATATGCCTTGGCTATCCGGAACCAAGAATACCCAATCCCCCTTTCCCCCTCCTACATTCCCCTCTTTCCCGTTCACTGTTTTTTATTTTTTTTTATTTTATTGTTATTTTTTTTGTTTTGTTTTTGTTAATTGATTAGAAATAGGAAAAAGGAAACGAGCGATGTCAGGTTTGCTACCTGAATTCCTTTTATACACCTCTCCCAGTCGATAACAAGGGGCGGTGCCGGTCGGGGACTGGCTATATAAAAGACTTTACTGATCTGCGCCGCCAGATATTAGACAAATGAGGTTATATTGCAGTTGTAATCTGTATGTTATATTTTCTTTTTCTGTTGTATTGACCTGACTTTGCCCACTGTGGGTGTTAATAAAGATTATATTTGAAAAAAAAAAAAATGGAGGTCGTTGCAATAATTTATATCACCTTGTATTTGCGCAGCGGTCTTTCAAAAGCAATTTTTTGGGGAAAAAAGATACACTTTAATGAATTAAAGAAAACGAAACAGTAAAGTTAGCCCAATTTTTTTGTATAATGTGAAAGATGATGTTACGCCGAGAATCGTGATCTTTATTTTAAGCAAAAAAATTGTGATTCTCATTTTATCCAGAAATGTGCAGCTCTAGAACAGAGATATACAGTAGGTGAGATGATCACACCATCACCACCCACTCTTGTGGACACATGCTTACCTTCTGCGTTGGACCTAAAAATCATAAAAGGTCAAAAAGCACAGAGTCCCTTTAAACGCTGGGATGGGCTCTAGTGAAGGATAGAACTTTCTTCTTCAGGATAGCCAGCACTAGAAAATGCCCAGTAAATGAGCTCAGAAAGAAAAAAGTAAAGACATAGTGCTCTCTGTTTTAATTAAAATCAAGCATCGTTTATTTAAAAAACTTGCATAAGAAAATCAAAGATCTGCTCTTTTATAAAAAAAATCAAAAGAGCAGATACATTCCTCCCAGCTCACCGCTTTGGTTGGCAGGTGCTGGGGATCGATTAATCAAAGCCAGGTGGGTGCTGCTAGAGCGTCCTCTCTCCTCTACAACACTGACCGATCTGGTGAGTTTGTTCTACTTACAATAAATCTTGTTGGATATCAATAGTGGAAGTGCAGCTGCTTGGTTTGTACCTGGATACTGTGGGGAGGATGGATCCCAGTAGGTGTGCACCCGCAGCCAATAAATGATCAATAACCATGCCTGAAGCACTAATCTTTATTTTATTAATGATATTTAATGTTCTGTTTTCATGTCCTCATAGGTAAACAGCTATCTGATGGTGACTCAGGCATGCAGTCTTTGATTACATAAGGTGCGGTATGAACTGCTGATGCTGGAAGGTCCACAGAACGGCAGGATCTCTGCACTCCTCGCTGGAGATGTTCACCCTGGGAATATGGCTGCTGTTACTGTGGTCTGCCGAGGGGATGGATGAAGCGTCGGCCAAAATAATCCAACAGACAACCGCTGAATTTAATAAGACATATAATGACTCTGTGAACAATGATGTACAAAGTATATATGCCTTCAACCATACAATGCTAAGAAACAAGGTAAGATGTACTCAACAGATATACCTTATGGTTAGTACGACGCAAAGGATTGAAAGTGGTAATTGGATTCTAACCGAATAGATTTTGTTTGCAGGTCTTTGTGAATAGTCAGTTCTCTTTGTCAGGAATGGGGCGATGAACTGAGTATTCTCAAAAGCTTGTACCGCAAAATAAATTCACTTATATGAAATGTACGGCCTATAATTTTTTTTTTTTTTTTTTTTTACCCTCAAGCTGCTATTAATGGTTAACAAAATGCAATAAATGACTGCTAGAGAATGCTGTTTGAATACAGTATGCCTCTCTGCCATGCAAAGAACAAAGCTAAAAGTCCAGTCTAGCTCAGACCAATACTGTCGCCTGTCTGCAGGCTGCATGGATGGCATGCCAGTATCTGGAATATAAACCAAAGGGTCTGGAGCTATTGTAGGTGTAGGGGAATGGAAGAACCATTCTATCTCTCAGTTCTGTAAGTGAAAAGATACATTTTTATCACATTGAAAGGCAGTTCAGGTGAGTGAATATCTTCTGATTTACAAGATTGATGTGGGTGTTTGAGCTCCCTTTTCAGTCTAAAGCTGGTCACACATGTTACAATCTGACCATATAATCTGTACAGTTGTGTAGTGTCTGAATTTACCATATTGTACATAAATCAAAAGGATAACTTGGAGTACAACTAAAGGCAAAACGTGTTTGTTTGTTTTTTTTTCTTTTCTTTTGTTATTTTGGATAGAGTAAAGGAGGGTTCTAACCACCATCTGTTTTTTCTTGTATTTTTTTGCCATCCGTGTCCCATTGGGGAGATTTCCCTCCACTTTGTCTCATAGCCACAACAGGAAGTGACAGGCAAATCCCTCCAAAGTAAGGGAATCCCTGATTGTCACTAGGACTAACAGACCTAGTGTAAGGTGACCAGTATTTTAAAATTAAATCTGAAACATTTTGTTATTTTACTAGTAATGCCAGCAATCGGCGACTTATAGTGAGACTGTGATATTGCCACTTTTGCCACTTTGTGGAAACCAGTGACACTAAAACCGTGATTAGTGCTAAAAATATGCACTGTCACTGTACTAATGACACTGGCTGGGAAGGGGTTAAACATCTAGGGCAATTAAAGGGTTAAATGTGTGCCTAACAAGTGTTTTCCCACTGTGGGGGAGGTGATTTTACTAAGGGAAGGCATAGATCCTTGTCCCTGCTTTGCAGGAACAGAGTATCAATGTCTTCCATACTGACAGAACGGCAATCTGCCTTGTTTACATATGCAGGCCGCAGTTCTGCCTGTGTACAGTACGATCAGCAAGTACCAGCGGACATCGAGTCCGCTGGACCCGCTGATTGGCTCTGATACCCAGAAATGCAGAATCACATGTATATATACATGATGCTGCACAGCAGGACCACCCTGTAGCAGTAAAGCTGATATGGGGCAGTTGGAAACTGGTTAAGATCATCAGCATTATGATAACACACAGGCAGCAGGCACTCGATCATGGCTCTGGCTGGCTCTGTCACAGCGTGTCACATAGCATGGCTGCAGGGTGCTGATTTTGTTAACTTGTGACCGATAATGTAAAATATATGCGTCCTGTGCAACAATCTGTGTGTCCCTATATTATACTCCCAATGTAATTTATGAAAATAAAAAACATCAAATTGCTAAACGTGTTTAAAGTGTTAAGTGCTTGGTGCATACACTGGTTTGTACAAGTGCTGACAACACACATATCTAAACATGGATGAATGTGCTGTGATCATATATAGTCCAATCTTCTTCAAAGCACAAAATGAAAACTAAAGTGACAGGTGCTCTTCAAAACTGTGCCTTGGTGATCCTTACGTATAAAAAGAATTCATGCCCCAAAAAAATATATACTGTGATTATATATAGTCCATTAATTATTCGAGATAATCAAAAAGTAAAAAATATAAAAATAAAGTGACAGGTGCTGTTCAAATCCGTGATCCTTATAGACCCCCTATAGGTATTACACTCACCCCACACAGGGTATGTCGCTTTCACGGTATCTGCCACTGTGCAGCAACTGCTGTGAACAAGGCTGTATGCAGAAAAGCATCAGCTGTTTTTAATCTTGACCTTTATGTAGCAAATAAAGTTTTTCATGGGATTCTGGAGTTGCCGGTGTTCTGCCGAGAAAGTTCCCCCCGGCAGTTAGGAATCCCCTGTACTGCGCAGGTGCAGCGCTTGCGCAGTATGAGCCACCAAAAATAGCCGAAGCTGAACAGCTGAGATACAGCTGTACAGGGCTCCTCGCGGGCTCGCCACGATTCGCTCGCCACGCTTCGGGCACGGCCTCGCTTAGCTTGGCATAGTTTTATTCAAACTCTATGCCAATTGGATGGTGGGGCTTGAACCTGGACTCAGTGCGCAGGCGCCGTGTAGAGCTGACAATCAGCTGTTCAACTTTGGAAACTTTCAGCGGTTCCGTAGTCGTTCGTACTGCGCAAGCGCATGCGCAGTACAGGGGGTCCTTATCCACCGAGGGAACTTTCTCGGCAAGACACCGGCTACATCTTTCTTGGAGCTGTCCAATCATAATACTGTGACAGTGTACTGCCAGCCAGAGCCATGAAAGAGTGCCTGCTGCCTGTGAGCTATGATACCATCCATTATGCCAAAGAGACAGACACAGTGCAATGTAGTCTATTCAGACACCCCCAAAGCACACCTGTGTTGAAGCCTTGAAGGCAATGGCAGCCCTACAATCGGATCCGCTTACCCTCTGGTTCTGCTGCTGGACAATGTCAGCTGAGCTTAGCTGCCTCTCTCTGCCTATCGCCGCCACCGCCAGCCTTACAGGCTCTCAAGTCTCCCTCTCTGGGCCCTGGCTTCTACTGGGTGGGGAGCGGAGCTAAGCGGAGGAAGATCATTCCGCTGGGGAAGGCAAGGAGATAGGCAGGCGGCTGGCTGGGGCTTGAGCCAAGGCAGAAGAACATGCGAGCGGGAGCAGAATGGGCATTCACCCGAAACGGAAGAAATAGTCCCTCCGTTCCAACCAGCACATGATCATCAGAAAGGGGCACACATAACGGAAAAAAAATACACCCCCTAAGCTAGTAGGAGCAGCGGAGCAGGGGTGTTTAATTCAGATTTTTTTTTTATTTTTTTAATTTTGCACTGACTGTCTTTGAAATTGCCCAGGCCCCAATCCGGGGACAGTGTCCTCATTGCGGGGACTGTCCCCAGAAACTGGGGAGGTCTGGTCACCCTAACCTAGTGTCCCCGTTGGAAGATTTCACCTCTACTCATGTTCTGGTGTCAACTTAAAATTTTGGATTTTTTCACTTTCGTTCTCGGTATTAAAGCTAAACATGACCGGTAAAGAGGGTGAATCTTTATGTTGATGTTCATTTTATACAAAATTTAAAAAATGCCTTTAGTTATACTTTAAACTATAATTCCGGGCAAGCAAATTGCCTTACACTAGCCATACACGTACTGATTTGTGATCGATCTAGGTATAAACAGTTCATTGATTAAAATAAAACGATGCAACACATGCAGTACCGAATTAAAACATGATGTATCAGAATCAGTCATTTGTCTGACACGCACACAGACATTCATTTGATCTATCAGAAAAAGTTGAATAAATCCTGCCAGTGTCAATCAATCAAAAGCTCCCTAAATTGACGGAATGGAGGGTCTGCGGTTCATGATTCCTATTCAGTTCCATCATCAAATAATCATATTGATACCTGTGTGGCCACTTCTAGATTTGTACTTGGCTGTGTTTTGTCAGTGCAATACACCGACTGACTGAAGGGGAGGCCAAACGATCCCTTCACTATCGCAGCCGCAGCTCTAATCCTCACAGTGATGAAGTTTGGGGCTGACTCTATTTTTTGGTAGGTGCAAAACAATTAATTCTAGAGTAAACAGAACACCGTGAAGCATTACACACACATCACAAGAGGTAACTTTGTATTCCTCTTCATTTGTATAAATGTCTGTGGCTGGGATTCGCCATCAGTTGGCTCCAGTTTACAAAAAAATATATAGTGCAGCGCTGAAAATACTAATCAATTATCATAAACGTCCATAAATGAAAAATCAGAGGGTGTCAACGGTGATGCAGGGTGCTTCATGCAAATCCAAAGTGCTCTTAAATCCATGCTCCCCCCTCTTGTCAGTCAAACCGCTCACCTTGTTATAGGGACCCCTGAACTAACAGGAAGGTCTCATAAGCATTAACCACTTAATAGTGGTCGGGGTGGTATCTTGACTGGAAAGCCGGAAACCTCTTCCTTAATATGGCTTAAAAGTTTTCATCCATATATGCATGAAATAAATAAAGAAAATATATAGTGATCTCTGTATAACTAGAAAACGATTCCTTTTATTAAAAGACAGGTACTCACATATGTAGCACTATACCCAGTGCTAGGAAATAAGGCGCATGTAATTTACAGGTGACAGTGAATGATAAGGCGGCTGCAGTGACGTCTAAACGGGATAAAACCAATCCGCATGCGTATCGTCCAACAGGACTTCCTCAGCGGTCTCAGGGTCCCTTACGTCTAGTCAGTGATTTATATATAACCCCCTAATTCACTTGTCTGTTGCAAATCAATTCCCGAGCGGTGACCGTCCAATCAGAACGCACCGCTTGGGAATAGGAAGTATGGAAAGCTAAGTGTTTATCCAGGTTGGCATAGTGATCGGCGTCATGATGACACGACGTCGGATCACCTGACTTCCTGCATCGTATAGCACCTCCCTCCTGAGTGTACAGGCAGGGCATCAAGCCGCTGCAATAGGCTGACATTCAGGTTTGGGGAGTAACTCAATACAGATTTTTGACGTGGTCCCGTCGTCACGATGACGCGGCGTCGGGTCATGTGACAGACTACGTCAGTGGGTGCCTCCTTCCCTAAACAAAGATGGAGCTAGATTAGCTGTGATAGGGTGACGCTGGGTCACATGATCCTACCAGCCTCACGTCATCTGTATGTAGTGTCAGCAGAGGAGGAAGGCAATGAACACAAACCCTCTGTATAACCCTGGATACACAGAGAAGGGACATTAATAGGGCTGACACCACAATACTTGACTAATCTCTCTCAGCAAGCATACTAATAGTGTGGCAATGCTATGCCTAATTGGTCAAAAGACCGAATAGTACCGGGAAGGGATTTTTAAAGAGGCTACCAAAAAAATTAGAATTAAAAGTTAAAATAAATAAAAAAAATAAAAAATAGGACTATTTCTAAAGATAAGTTCATAGAAGACCCTTCACTGCAGCCACCTTTTACAATACAGTCATCATCCATTAATCCAATAAATGGTTAGCATTCCTATAGCCAGTAGAATAAAAAATATATATATATGTAAAAAACTAAAGGATTAATAATAAATTATTAACGATCAGAAATAAAACAGTTCAAATCGAACTAGACATTGAGCCCCGTGGGTACTCCCACATGTGTCTCATACACCCAGAAAGACTCACGGCGGCTCAATTGTCTTATGAAATTACCCAATCTCCAATGGGGTGTGACCTTTTCGACTCCCCAAAATTTTAATTTGGCAGGACTACGTTTGTGACATATTTTAAAATGTTTAGAGACATTATGTGAGTCTAATCCTTTTTTAATATTAGTAATATGTTCTCCAATGCGGACATGCAAGGGTCAGGACGTTCTCCCCACATATTGTAAGTCGCATTCCATAATGTATACCACCCCTGCCGTGGAGCATGTAATGAAGTCTTTGATCTGGTAGACCTTCTTGGTTGCTGTAGCGATAAACTCTTTGCGTTTTTTAATGTTCTCCCTAGCTTGTTTGCATGATGGGCAACGTCCACATGTGTAGAAACCTGTCAGGATGTTGGATATCCTATTTTCAAACGCGAGAGGTGGGTCAATAACCCCTGGGGCTAGCTTATCTCTTAGGGATGGTGCCCTTTTGTACACAAACTGAGGACGTTCGGGGAGAACAGGGCCAAGTGTTTTATCCTGCTTCAAAATAGGCCAGTACTTGCGAATGATCTTTTCAAATTTTTTGTATTGGACATTGTAGTCCAAAATAATTCTTATATTCCCTGCTTTATCCTGTTTGACCCTAGGCCCATTGGAAACAAGTGTCGTTCTATCCATTGTACGAACGGTCTCGATATGTTTAGTAATGTCAGATTTATTGTATCCCTTTTGCACAAATCGAGCTGATAGAACTTCAGACTGTGCAAGGTATTCCTGCTCATGTGTGCAATTCCGCCTAGTGCGTACAAACTGTCCCTTAGGAATGTTGCACAACCATTGTAAATGGTGGCAACTTCCAAGGGGAATGTACGCATTGCGGTCCGTGGGTTTAAAATGATTTTTTAACTCTAACTGGTTATCTTTTATGTAGATATCAAGATCCAGGTACGTGACATGATCGTTACCCACATTCCAAGAGAGGACAATATTTCTATTGTTCTCATCCAATTTTTGCATCTAATCTAGATTAGATCTGTCACCCTCCCAAACCATAATAATATTATCGATGTACCGTTGGTAACAGATGAGTTCAGGGGGTGTGTTCTTATAAATCACTTCTTCCTCCCAGTGTGCCATGAATAAATTGGCAACACTGGGAGCAAAGCGGGCCCCCATTGCCACACCCCTTGTTTGGAGAAAAAAACGTCTGTTGTACCAAAAGTAGTTTTTGGCCAAACAAAATCTCAGACAGTCTAAGATATAATTCTTATGTCTTTTGGTCAGGTCTGCTGAACCAAAAGCCCACTGTACTGAAGTTAGTGCATCTTCGTGGCTAATGATCGTATATAAGGAACTAACGTCCGCCGTAATTAGCACACACGAAGATGAAAGTTTTCATAACCATAGGCTGGAGAAAAAAGTCAATGTATTGACCCAGTCTAGAGGAGACTGAGTCGATCCCATTGACTATGGGGCGGCCAGGAGGATGGGTACTATTTTTTTATGAATTTTGGGCAAAAAATAAATAATTGGAGTGCGACAAAAAAAAGGATTTAAAAGGATCTAAATAAGAGGCTTCTTTTAAGCTAAGGACGCCAATGTGTTTTCCTCTTTCAATAAGATAGTGTAACTCTTCTTTAAATTGAAGCATCGGGTCCTTAGTGAGTAAAACATAGGTATTGTAATCGGCCAACATGTTTTCCATTTCATTATTGTAATACGTTTTGCTCAAGACAACCAAGCCCCCGCCCTTGTCGGCTGGACGTATTACCAGATTTTTTTGTTCTGTCAGAGAATCAATACCTCTTATAATAGTTTACACTATGAACTGCATGTGAATCGCACAAGAACTGCACCTATTCAATTCTCATGCCATTCAGTGCGATTTGAGCCCAAAGTCGTACATGCACCATATTTGGAACCCCACTGCAACCGGTCCCGTGTGTTTGTGACCTGCATTTGGGGTGTCCTTAAGATTTCACTGACACCCGCTGCAGATTGCAAGGGCAGTATGATATGACTGCAGTGTGGGATACACACATGAATCGCAGGGTTTCCTGCACCGCATTAGTGTGATCCCAAACTTAGTGTACTCATGTATGTCAGTGGTCTCCAAATTGTGGCCTGGGGGCCAGATATGGCCATTTGTTGGCTTTTATCCGCTCCTTGGAGCAATATTTCATCCTCTTACACCAATGATGGGGCACAGTTCCTCCCAATGACACCAATGATGGGGCACAATTTTTCCCAGTGACACCAACAATGGGGCAAGATTCCTCCCACCCAATGACATCAATTCCTCTCACTGACACTGAAAATAGAGCATCGTTTACTCCCATTGATACCGGGACATTTTCTATTTCCAATGGCCACAGTTCGGCCCCTGTAAAGTGTGAAGGACAGTAAACTGTTCCTTTGTTTTATAAAGTTTGTAGACCCCTGATGTATGTTATGGTCATTGTGAACTTTATCTATACTTCTGTATGACCATCTATAGTACACTGTAACAAGTGTATGTACAGTATACTATCTAAATCCAAAACAAAAATGCAATTTGATTCAGTTTACCAATCCTTAGATGTAGTGACTACATTCCTTTTTTCTTTCTTCTGCTTTTTACCCTTTTTATTTTCACCTGGTAATCCTGAAAATACCACCCTTCCTGTTCCCCCACTGCACTGAGAAACAGCATCGTCACCATAGACTACTCTCCTCCATTTGGACTACAAACCCCTTCTCTTTTTCATCTCCCTTATATAGGGAGACGGGGTTGTATAGTTCACAGAAGGTAGATGAGAAGGCTGATAATATTATTGGAGATTTCAGTTCAGCTTGCAGGATGTGACAAAGACATGATATTTCTGGCAGGATCAGCAGGTATTTTCTGTACTTGCAGAACATGTGGTCTGAATGTAGCCACCATATTGAAGGACCAGTAAGCTCGGTTCTATTACATTTTTGTTCTTGGGTTTAGATTTAGACAATTTAATCAGGCCATATTTGTAGACGTGTTTGTTTTTGCATTGTAATGGAATAAAACTTTCTCCTTCCAACAAAATGACCTTAGGGTTATAGTACATGCTATATCGGGTCATAAATCTACTTGTCAGCTTTGTCACTGCATAAGTTGTTGCTGGTGGTTTCGTTGTTGGCTTTATTTGACTAACCTAATTGTGGTGTTATCCTTGAAATTCTAGTAAAGGTGAAATCCTTTTTTATGACATGGCATGTAGGTTATCTTAAAGGACCAATAACACAAAATATTAGATTTTGATAGCTGTTTGCACAGAAAGCGAAATTAAACATCCACAATTTTTTTTTTTTTAAATGGCCATCAGGAGCTTTTAGGGATAGTGTGCTAGTATGGAACATTATTGAAGACTTACCTGGAAAGTGAATCCCCTATAGTACTGTGCTGTCAGCATTCCTGTCAGTCATGGACGCTGCTATCTTCTTCTGTCATAGAAATCCTAAGTGTGTGTGTGTTTAAGATTTAATACCCCTTTTAATAATTGTAATGATCATGTTTAAATTTTGTTTTATTTTAGCTTTTATATCTGGCTGTCTTGTCTTTTACATGCCAACCAAGTGACGGTAACCAGTGTTGGGACTTTAAAACTTGCAGGGGTGCTTACAACAGTCCTCTTTACAATCACATGATTTGACCCTCAAGTACCACTGAAAGGGTTTTAGTTTGTCCCCACCTGTGCCCCTGTCACTTATACTGAACAGCTTGGTCTGCATGTCAATTTGGAGAATTGTATAAACTAAAGCATGTGAAAGAGAGGAATTCATATATCTTTAGATGTGTTAAACTTATTTTTTATTATTTTTACAATATCCTTCACATTTGTGGTCCACTTAACGTGGTTTGTATACAGGACCATTTAGCTGCTGTGCTACCCTCCCAACGTATTACTGCATTACGTATTACTGCACCCTACTGCCTTTAGCCTGTCAGTCTATGGCTGGATGGAGCTGAGCTCTGTACCGAGTAGTATACCCACGTTTGGGGCCTTATGGGTTGTAGGAAAAATGCACCTAATGCAGAAGACTGCTAGATGGCCCTGTGTGCAAGGGGCCTAATGCTGCGTACACACGGGTGGACTTTTCGACCAGACTGGTCCGACGGACTTTTGAACGAACGGACTTGCCTACACACGATCACACCAAAGTCCGACGGATTCGTACGTGTTGACGTACGACCGGACTAAAATAAGGAAGTTGCTAGCCAGTAGCCAATAGCTGCCCTAACGTGGGTTTTCGTCCGTCGGACTAGCATACAGACGAGCGGATTTTTGGACCGGACTTGAGCTTGTCGGAAAGATTTGAAACATGTTTCAAATCTAAAGTCCGTTAGATTTTTGACCGAAAAAGTCCGCTGCAGGTCCGATTGGAGCTTACACACGGTCGGATTGTCCGTCAGATTCAGTCCGTTGGACCAGTCCGGTCGAAAAGTCCGCTCGTATGTACACGGCATAAGTGACAGAACTGTGTTTGTTAAAGCTGATGTCCAGGTATGATCTTAATGTGGTATTAAAGCTGAACTGTGGGATAAGCAAATATTGCCTAAAAGCAAAATTCATGTGTATAGTTCCTTGAATCTTGGTGTATTTTGTATACTTTTTCCAGATCTGTGCAGTAATCCAGTGTGAAAATTTACCTCTGTGCAGGAGCTTACTCAAATAAAACCGCTCATTGCTGCTTCCTCTCCTTGTGCAGGGTGACTGGTCTGGTCTCCACCCCCCTCCTGTAGTTTCCTGCAGGCAGCCTGTAGTGGGTTACATATAGCTACATAGTGAGGTTGAAAAAAGACACAACCTGTGTGTGTGCTTTTTGTCAGTATTACATTGTATATCCCTGTATGTTGTGGTCATTCAGGTGCCTATCTAACAGTTTTTTGAAATTATTGATGCCCCCTGCTGAAACCACCGCCTGTAGAAGGGAATTCCACATCCTTACCGATCTTGCAGTAAAGAACCCTCTACGCAGATTAAGTTTGAACCGCTTCTCTTCTAATTTTAGTGAATGACCTTGTGCTGTTTTAAATTCCCTTTCGTGGAAAAGTTTTATCCCTATTGTGGGGTCACCAGTACGGTATTTGTACATTGAAATCATATCCCCTCTCAAGCGTCTCTTCTCCAGAGAGAAAAAGTTCAGTGCTCGCAACCTTTCCTCATAACTAATATCCTCCAGACACTTTATTAGCTTTGTTGCCCTTCTCTGGACTCTCTCCATTTCCAGTACATCCTTCTTGAGGACTGATGCCCAGAACTGGACAGCATACTCCAGGTGCGGCCAGACCAGAGTCTTGTAGAGTGGGAGAATTATCATTCTATCTCTGTAGTTAAACCCTTTTTTAATGCATGCCAATATTCTGTTTGCTTTGTTAGCAGCAGCTTGGCATTGCATGCCATTGCTGAGTCTATCATCTACTAGGACCCCCAGGTCCTTTTCCATCCTAGATTCCCCCAAAGGTTCTCCCCCCAGTGTATAGATTGCATTCATATTTTTGCCACCCAAATGCATTATTTTCCATTTCTCTACATGAAACCTCATTTGCCATGTAGGTGCCCACCACATTAATTTGTTCAGATCTTCTTGCAAGGTTTCGACATCCTGCGGAGAAATGATTGCCCTTCTTGGCTTAGTATCGTCCGCAAGTATCGAGATTGTACTGTTTATCCCATCCTCCAGGTCGTTTATGAATAACTTTAAATTGGATTGGTCCCAGGACAGAACCCTGGGGGACCCCGCTTTCGACACCAGACCATTCCGGGTACTCCCCATTTATCACCACCCTCTGGACTCGCCCTTGTAGCCAGCTTTCAATCCATGTACTCACCCTTTGGTCCATGCCAACAGACCTTACTTTGTACAGTAAACGTTTATGGGGAACTGTGTCGAATGCCTTTGCAAAATCCGGATACACCACGTCTACGTGCTTTCCTTTAGATGGCAGCAGACCTCCTCATGGCAAGAACGATTCTGCATGAATCCATGCTGATTACTATTAATGATAACGTTTTCATTACTAAAATCTTTTATCTAGTCCCTTTTATCATCCCCTCCAAGAGCTTGCATACTATTGTTTTTAGGCTAACTGGTCTGTAGTTCCCAGGGATGTATCTTGGCCCTTTTTTAAATATTGGTGCTACATTAGCTTTTCTCCAATCTGCTGGTACCATTCCAGTCAGTAGAATGTCAGTAAAAATTAGGAACAATGGTCTGGCAATTACTTAACTGAGTTCCTTAAGGAGCCTCGGGTGCAAACCATCTGGTCCCGGTGACTTATTAATGTTACGTTTTTTTTTTTCAAGTCTATTTCTAATTCTATCCTCTGTTAGCCATGAGTGTGCTTCCTGTGACGTGTTATGAGGATAAACATTGCAGTTTTGATTAATGAAGCTCCCCTGTTTCCCTCGTGAAGACAGAGGAGAAGAATAAATTCAATACCTTTGCCATCTCTGCATCCTTGGTAACCAGAATCCCTTCATCATTCTTAGTGGGGCCAATATGATCTGACCTCCCTTTCTTACTATTTATATACTTAAAGAATTTCTTGGGATTTTTTTTTCTCCCCTCCTCTGTGCCTTTCGTGTTCTATCTTAGCCGCCCTGATTACACTCTTATATTTCTTTTTGCTTTCTTTGTAAAGTTGGAATGCCAATGATGAACCCTCAGCCTTGTATTTTTTGAAGGCCTTCTCCTTTTTATATGCATTCTTACGTTGGAGTTAAGCCACCCAAGACTTTTATTAGCTCTTTTAAATTTATTTCCCGGCCCCTGCTTAGCAACCAGCTATTTACAGTGTTTAAAATAGGAACCGCAAAACGCATCAAAAATGCACCACTTGCGTTTCTGGTGCAGCTCCATTGAAGTCAATAAGCCACAAATCGCGGGGAAACAGTCCTCGACCCTTCCCAAAAAAGCACCGGCCGCAAAATGCATAGATGTGAACTAGTACCATAGGAAACAATGTTAAATTGACTGTTGTGCGTTTCTGCAAACTGCAAAACGTGCTAAAAAATACATAGGTGTGAACGTAGGGTTTGTATCTTCTAGCAAGGTTCGTAGTTAAGGGAAGTTGGCTCTTTTGAAATTCAGTGGCTTTTGTGTTCCCATTGTGTTTCCTATTTGTGTGATTTATACTGAAACTAATTGACCTGTGATCGCTGTTAACTAAAATGCCCC
Organism: Lithobates septentrionalis; assembly: GCA_037952835.1. Classification (NCBI taxonomy): domain Eukaryota; kingdom Metazoa; phylum Chordata; class Amphibia; order Anura; family Ranidae; genus Lithobates; species Lithobates septentrionalis. Next base: position 1,706,689 of record JBBDGP010000545.1, read on the forward strand.
GTATTTCCACATCCGTGATCAGGTCTGTATTGTTGGTAATCAGTAGGTCTAGTTACACATTGTTACTTGTTGGTGCATTTACCATCTGACCCATGAAATTGTCCTGCAAGACATTTAGGAAATGGCGAGCTTTAGACGAATGTGCGGTTCCTTCCGCTCAGTCTATGTCTGGATAATTAATATCCCCCATTATAATGACACTTCCCATCCTTGCCACCACCCCAAGTTGTGATAGGAGGTCCGCCTCCCCCTCTGGTTAGGGGGCCTCTGGTTAGGGGGTTAGGGGGCCGTGAAACTGCTGGGCCACTCCCACAACTCTGCTCTCTGCACTGGTTATGTACAGCACAGTGATGATGTCACCGCTACTTTTACAAGTTAATATCTGGGTTTGCATTGCCATTTGGTGCACACAAAATTGATTTTTATCTGTTGTGGCTATTGAGGAATATTTAACCACTTCAATACAGGGCACTTATACACCTTCCTGCCCAGACCAATTTTCAGCTTTCAGCGCTGTTGCACTTTGAATGACAATTGCGCGGTCATACAACACTATACCCAAACTAAATTTTTATCATTCTCTTCCCACAAATAGAGCTTTCTTTTGGTGGTATTTGCTCACCTCTGGGATCTTTATTTTCTGCTAAACAAATAAAAAAAAGACCGAAAATTTTTGAAAAAAAAAGTTGTTTTTTTTTAAACTTTGTAAATAAGTAAGTTTTCTCCTTCACTGGCGGGCACTGATAAGGCGGCACTGATGGGCACCGATGAGGTGGAACTGATGAGGGGCACTGATAGGTGGCACTGATATGCAGCACTGATGGGTACACATAGGCGGCATTGATGGGCACTGATGGGCGACACGGATGGGCATGGATGGGCACTGATAGGTGGCACTGATGTACAGTAATTGATGGTACGGATGGATGCCAATCAGTGATGTCCATTGTGGGCACTGATTGGCATCCCTGGTGGTCTAGGGTGGCATACCTGGTGGTGACATCCCTGGTGTTCCTAGTGGCGTCCCTGGTGGTCCAGTGTGGGCATCCTCGGGGGGGGGGGGGGGGCTGCGCTGATAATCAATAAGCACAGACCCCCCCCTGTCAAAGGAGCAGCCGATCGGCTCTCCTCTACTCATGTCTGACAGACGCAAGTGAGGAAAAGCCGATCAACAGCTCTTCCTGTTTTACAGTGTGATCAGCCGTGATTGGATACGGCTGATCACGTGGTAAAGAGTCTCCGTCAGAGACTCTTTACCTAGATCGGTGTTGCGGTGTGTCAGACTGACACACCAAACCACCGATCGTCGCAATTCGCACCCCCACGAGCGTGTGCGCGGGCTGTTATCCTGCAGATATAGCAGTTAAGAGGGTTGGGACAAACCATTTACCACTGACATGGGTGCTTACAATGATCAACATTTATTTAAGGGGAACAAAAAAACTGTTTGCTATAACTGATTATGAAGTGTTTTAGCTTACATTTTTAGTCTTCCAGTACATCTATGAACTGCCTTCCCCCAGACTGCTGTCCAAATGTGCCTCCTGTGCTCCTTCATTGAGATTGAAGGCACTCTAATACAGGATCATGTGTTACTGGCCAGATCACCAGGGGAAAAAAAGTCTAAAAAAAAAAAAAAAAAGAGAGAGAAAACGAATGCAGCCACAACATGTAATTGGTAAGCTGCAATGTATTACATTTTTAGTTTTGGGTTTAATACCGCTTGGACCAGTGTTACAATATACAGGTCGCCTGATTCAGACTGACAGTTGTCATACCAGTTATTGTATTTGTCTAACAATGGAGAGGTTCATGGGTTTCCCCAGTTAAGGGTGTTCTTCCTGTTAGTCAAGACATAATGTATTTCAACACTGGAAAATGTCGGTAAAGGTTTATTGTGAAATCTGTAACCTCAGCCATTCATTGTGGCTTATTTACCTGATCTGAACAAAAAAGAAAAGGGAAGTTTTCTCCATAAACCAGACACCCGGTGTCATGAACAGGTGTGACCAGATTGTGTGGACTGCAAAGAGGAAACCAAAACGCATGTAAAGTGAAATAAGAATAATGTTTATTTAACATAAGTGATATAAATAAGTAAACACCCCAAATACAAATAGTGCTCAACCAACCAACAGAAACCCACAGACAACAGATAATATCTACAGCCAAAGGGAAGTACCAAAATCAAACACGTAACCCAGGCCAGGGTCATACACAGGGCATCAGCAACTGAACAAGGGCAGGATAGGAGAGGGAGATAATGGATGGGATATGGATACAAGGGAATAGGATAACAGGAGGGACAGGATCAGGATGGAATCGGATACAGGCTCAGGAGCAGGCTCAGGTTCAGATACAGGTTCAGGTTTACAGATACAGGTCAGGGCGCAAGGAAGAAAGATACCAAGGCAAGCCTGTGAGGGCTTGCCGGGTATTTATAAGGCTGTAGTAATTGGCCTCATGTTACAGCTGAGCGCAGAGGGTGCTGTTTGCTCCACACTGCCGGAGTGCACCCGCTGGTGGACACCGGTATTACGGTTCAAGGATGCAACAGTGCCACCAGCAGGAGAGTCCTCTTACTACAGGTCCTAGGTGTTGGAAGACACCCGCTGGTGGACACTGGTACTGCGATCCAAGAGATTGATAGCGCCACCAACGGGTAAACCCTCTCATGACAGTACCCCCCTCAAAGGAGCGGCCTCCGGACGCTCCAACAAGATGAAATTGTCCAAAGTTCATGGCCTCAAACCGAACAACAGATGAGGGCACATCAGGCTGGGCATCGGGTACAACAAACTGGACAGCGGGCACATCCGAGCAGACAGCGGGCACATCCGAGCAGACAGCGGGCACATCCGAGCAGACAGCGGGCACATCCGAGCAGACAGCGGGCACATCCGAGCAGACAGCGGGCACATCCGAGCAGACAGCGGGCACATCCGAGCAGACAGCGGGCAGGAACACACCAAGCTGGGCAGCGGGCACGGGCACTTTGAGCTGGGCAGCAGGCACATCAGGCTGGGCAGCAGGCACGGGCACTTTGAGCTGGGCAGCAGGCACATCAGGCTGGGCAGCAGGCACGGGCACTTTGAGCTGGGCAGCAGGCACATCAGGCTGGGCAGCAGGCACGGGCACTTTGAGCTGGGCAGCAGGCACATCAGGCTGGGCAGCAGGCACGGGCACTTTGAGCTGGGCAGCAGGCACATCAGGCTGGGCAGCAGGCACGGGCACTTTGAGCTGGGCAGCAGGCACATCAGGCTGGGCAGCAGGCACGGGCACTTTGAGCTGGGCAGCAGGCACATCAGGCTGGGCAGCAGGCACGGGCACTTTGAGCTGGGCAGCAGGCACATCAGGCTGGGCAGCAGGCACGGGCACTTCGAGCTGGGCAGCAGGCACATCAGGCTGGGCAGCAGGCACGGGCACTTCGAGCTGGGCAGCAGGCACATCAGGCTGGGCAGCAGGCATGGGCACTTCAGGCTGGGCAGCAGGCACGGCACTTCAGGCTGGGCAGCAGGCACATCAGGCTGGGCAGCAGGCATGGGCACTTCGAGCTGGGCAGCAGGCACGGGCACTTTGAGCTGGGCAGCAGGCACATCAGGCTGGGCAGCAGGCATGGGCACTTTGGGCTGGGCAGCAGGCATGGGCACTTTGGGCTGGGCAGCAGGCATGGGCACTTCGGGCTGGGCAGCAGGCACATCAGGCTGGGCAGCAGGTACATCAGGCTGGGCAGCAGGCATGGGCATTTTGAGCTGGGCAGCAGGCATTTTGAGCTGGGCAGCAGGCACGGGCACTTTGAGCTGGGCAGCAGGCACTTTGAGCTGGGCAGCAGGCACAGGCACTTCGAGCTGGGCAGCAGGCACATCAGGCTGGGCAGCAGGCATGGGCACTTCAGGCTGGGCAGCAGGCATGGGCACTTCAGGCTGGGCAGCAGGCACATCAGTCTGGGAAGCTGGCACATCAGTCTGGGAAGCTGGCACTGAGACATCAGGCTGGAAGGCAGGCACTGGGACAATAGGCTGGAAATCAGGCACATCAGACTGGGAAGCTGGCACATCAGACTGGGAAGCTGGCACATCAGACTGGGAAGCTGGCACATCAGGCTGGAAGGCAGGCATCGAGACATCAGGCTGGAAGGCAGGCACTGAGACAGACTGGGAAGCTGGCACATCAGGCTGGGAAGCTGGCACATCAGGCTGGGAAGCTGGCACATCAGGCTGGGAAGCTGGCACATCAGGCTGGGAAGCTGGCACATCAGGCTGGAAGGCAGGCATCGAGACATCAGGCTGGAAGGCAGGCATCGAGACATCAGGCTGGAAGGCAAGCTTCGAGACATCAGGCTGGAAGGCAAGCTTCGAGACATCAGGCTGGAAGGCAAGCTTCGAGACATCAGGCTGGAAGGCAAGCTTCGAGACATCAGGCTGGAAGGCAAGCTTCGAGACATCAGGCTGGAAGGCAAGCTTCGAGACATCAGGCTGGAAGGCAAGCTTCAAGACAGGCTGGAAGGCAAGCTTCGAGACATTAGGCTGGAAGGCAAGCTTCGAGACATTAGGCTGGAAGGCAAGCTTCGAGACATTAGGCTGGAAGGCAAGCTTCGAGACATTAGGCTGGAAGGCAAGCTTCGAGACATTAGGCTGGAAGGCAAGCTTCGAGACATTAGGCTGGAAGGCAAGCTTCGAGACATTAGGCTGGAAGGCAAGCTTCGAGACATTAGGCTGGAAGGCAAGCTTCGAGACATTAGGCTGGAAGGCAAGCTTCGAGACATTAGGCTGGAAGGCAAGCTTCGAGACATTAGGCTGGAAGGCAAGCTTCGAGACATTAGGCTGGAAGGCAAGCTTCGAGACATTAGGCTGGAAGGCAAGCTTCGAGACATCAGGCTGGAAGGCAAGCTTCGAGACATCAGGCTGGAAGGCAAGCTTCGAGACATCAGGCTGGAAGGCAAGCTTCGAGACATCAGGCTGGAAGGCAAGCTTCGAGACATCAGGCTGGAAGGCAAGCTTCGAGACATCAGGCTGGAAGGCAAGCTTCGAGACATCAGGCTGGAAGGCAAGCTTCGAGACATCAGGCTGGAAGGCAAGCTTCGAGACATCAGGCTGGAAGGCAAGCTTCGAGACATCAGGCTGGAAGGCAGGCACTGAGACATCAGACTGGGAAGCTGGCACTTCCGACTGGGAAGCTGGCACTTCCGACTGGGAAGCTGGCACTTCTGACTGGGAAGCGGGCACATCAAGCTGGAAGCCAGGCACCAAGACATCCGTCTGGAAGGCAGGCACATCAGACTGGAAAGCGGGCACCGACTGGCAAGTGGGCACATCAGACTGAAAGGCAGGCATCGAGACATCAGGCTGGAAAGCGGGCACATCAGATTGGAAGGTAGATACATCAGGCTGGAAGGCAGGCACCGAAACTTCAGGCTGGAAGGCAGGCATCAAGACATCAGACTGGAAAGCGGACACATCTGACTGGAAGATAGGCACATCAGGCTGGAAGGCAGGCACCGCGACTTCAGACTGGAAAGCGGGTACATCAGACTTGAAGGCAGGCACATCAGACTGGAAGGCAGGCACCAAGACTTTGGGCCGGAAGGCAGGCATCAAGACATCAGACTGGGAAGCAGGCACATCAGGCTGGAAGGTAGGCACATCAGGCTGGAAGGTAGGCACATCAGGCTGGAAGGCAGGCATCGTGACATCAGACTGGAAAGTGGACACATCAGACTGGAAAGTGGACACATCAGACTGGAAAGTGGACACATCAGACTGGACCAGGGACTGCACTTTATCTATACAATCTTTCAACAACTGTTTGGGACAAACCAAATAATGCTCAAAAAAGAATGCAGAGTCATCCTCCAACAGCCATACTAAGGACGCAACCTGGTTAATGCTGAAGGGGGGAGAAAAGTCATCATGGCCCTTTGGGATACAAAGCAGAGCCAGCTCTGTACACATTCCAATCAAAGGCTGAACATCCTCAAACAGTATACTGCCCTGATCGACCACAGAGTGAGCTAAATGGATAATCTCCAGCAGCTGATCACTGGACCACCCCTTCAATGTCTGGCGGAGATATTCAGAACTCTCTGTTGCCAGCAGAGCATAATAAACAATTATATCTGAATTCATCCCAGCAATGTGAAACAGAACCAAGATGGTTCCCCTGTGCAGCCACTCCTGGTCAGAGATGGCCTTGGTATACTGTCATGAACAGGTGTGACCAGATTGTGTGGACTGCAAAGAGGAAACCAAAACGCATGTAAAGTGAAATAAGAATAATGTTTATTTAAGATAAGTGATATAAATAAACACCCCAAATACAAATAGTGCTCAACCAACCAACAGAAACCCACAGACAACAGATAATATATACAGCCAAAGGGAAGTACCAAAATCAAACACGTAAGCCAGGCCAGGGTCATACACAGGGGGATCAGCAACTGAACAAGGGCAGGATAGGAGAGGGAGATCATGGATGGGATATGGATACAAGGGAATAGGATAACAGGAGGGACAGGATCAGGATGGAATCGGATACAGGCTCAGGAGCAGGTTCAGGTTCAGATACAGGTTCAGGTTTACAGATACAGGTCAGGGCGCAAGGAAGAAAGATACCAAGGCAAGCCTGTGAGGGCTTGCCGGGTATTTATAAGGCTGTAGTAATTGGCCTCATGTTACAGCTGAGCGCAGAGGGTGCTGTTTGCTCCACACTGCCGGAGTGCACCCGCTGGTGGACACCGGTACTACGGTCCAAGGATGCAACAGTGCCACCAGCAGGAGAGTCCTCTTACTACAGGTCCTAGGTGTTGGAAGACACCCGCTGGTGGACACTGGTACTGCGATCCAAGAGACCGATAGCGCCACCAACGGTTAAACCCTCTCATGACACCCGGTTAGGAAAGTGGGACTAGTGTGTGACAGATTCGGGGTAATATATTCGTTTGCCTACTTTCTAGTATCTTGCAATAAAAGCCCCACTCCAGCCAAACTTTTCGTACCATTCCGGATAGAGTGGGGATGGAATAGAGCCCAGGGGCCTCATGCAGCACTTTGCCACTTATTGTGTGGCCCTTTGGGCCCCTGCAGACAGTAACCTGTGTTTTTGATTTTTACTCAAGCCAATGAAGATTCCTCCTCTGGGGGAATCTACGATGGAAAAGGACCTGGGGTTCCGACTCCTAGTAGATGATAGGCTCAGCAATGGAATGCAATGCCAAGCTGCTGCTAACAAAGCAAACAGAATATTGGCATGCATTAAAAAGGGGATTAACTGCAGTGATAAAATGATAATTCTCCCGCTCTACAAGACTCTGGTCCGGCCGCACCTAGAGTATGCTGTCCAGTTCTGGGCACCAGTCCTCAGGAAGAATGTACTGGAAATGGAGCGAGTACAAAGAAGGGCAACAAAGCTAATAAAGGGTCTGGAGGATATTAGTTATGAGGAGAAGTTGCAAGCACTGAGCTTATTCTCTCTGGAGAAGAGACACTTGAGACGGGATATGATTTCAATTTATAAATACCGTACTGGTGACCCCACAATAGGGATAAAACTTTTTTGCGGAAGGGAGTTTACCAAGACTCGTGGCCACTCATTAAAACTAGAAGAAAAGAGGTTTAACCTTAACCACTTGCCGACCGCCTCACGCCTATATACGTGAGCAGAATGGCACGGGCAGGCAAAATCACGTACCTGATACGTGATGCCTTCCCGCGGGTGGGGGGTCCCAGCGGCGGTCGGCTTTGGTCTGGCAGCGATCAAAGATGAGGGGGAGGCCATCCGATCGTGGCCCCCCCTCGCGATCGCTCCCAGCCAATGAGAAACATCCCCTGCCTCTGTATAGTACACAGAGGCAGAGGATGTGATGTCATCTCTCCTCGGCTCGGGAGTTTCCGTTCCGGGCCGAGGAGAGACGACATGTGATTGAGTGCATCAACACTACACAACACAGTAGAACATGCCAGGCACACTAAACACCCCGATCCCCCCCCCCCCCGATCTCCCCCCAATTCCCCCCCTGTCACAAACTGACACCAAGCAGGTTTTTTTTTTTTTTTTTTTTTCCTGATTACTGCATAGTGTCAGTTTGTGACAGTTAGAAGTGTTAGGACAGTGAGTATTACCCCCCTGTAGGTCTAGGGTACCCCCCTAACCCCCCCTAATAAAGTTTTAACCCCTTGATCACCCCCCGTCACCAGTGTCACTAAGCGATCATTTTTCTGATCGCTGTATTAGTGTCGCTGGTGACGCTAGTTAGGGACGTAAATATATAGGTTCGCCGTCAGCGTTTTATAGCGTCAGGGACCCCCATATACTACCTAATAAATGTTTTAACCCCTTGATTGCCCCCTAGTTAACCCTTTCACCACTGATCACCATATAAGTGTTACGGGTGACGCTGGTTAGTTCGTTTATTTTTTATAGTGTCAGGGCACCCGCCGTTTATTACCGAATAAAGGTTTAGCCCCCTGATCGCCCGGCGGTGATGTGCGTCGCCCCCAGGCAGCGTCAGATTAGCGCCAGTACTGCTAACACCCACGCACGCACGCAGCATACGCCTCCCTTAGTGGTATAGTATCTGAACGGATCAATATCTGATCAGATCTATACTAGCGTCCCCAGCAGTTTAGGGTTCCCAAAAACGCTGTGTTAGCGGGATCAGCCCAGATACCTGCTAGCACCTGCGTTTTGCCCCTCCGCCCGGCCCAGCCCAGCCCACCCAAGTGCAGTATCGATCGATCACTGACACTTACAAAACACTAAACGCATAACTGCAGCGTTCACAGAGTCAGGCCTGATCCCTGCGATCGCTAACAGTTTTTTTGGTAGCGTTTTGGTGAACTGGCAAGCACCAGCGGCCTAGTACACCCCGGTCATAGTCAAACCAGCACTGCAGTAACACTTGGTGACGTCGCGAGTCCCATAAGTGAAGTTCAAGCTGGTGAGGTGGCAAGCACAAGTAGTGTCCCGCTGCCACCAAAAAGACAAACACAGGCCCGTCGTGCCCATAATGCCCTTCCTGCTGCATTCGCCAATCCTAATTGGGAACCCACCACTTCTGCAGCAGCCGGACTTCCCCCATTCACATACCCAACCAAATGCAGTCGGCTGCATGAGAGGCATTTTTATGTCCTCCCGAGTACCCCTACCCAGCGAACCCCCCCAAAAAAGATGTCGTGTCTGCAGCAAGCGCGGATATAGGTGTGACACCCGCTATTATTGTCCCTCCTGTCCTGACAATCCTGGTCTTTGCACTGGTGAATGTTTTGAACGCTACCATTCACTAGTTGAGTATTAGCGTAGGGTACAGCATTGCACAGACTAGGCACACTTTCACAGGGTCTCCCAAGATGCCATCGCATTTTGAGAGACCCGAACCTGGAACCGGTTACCGTTATAAAAGTTTGCAAAAAAAACACAAAAAAAAAAATAGTTGTCGTTTTATTGTTCTCTCTCTCTCTCTCTATTCTCTCTATTGTTCTGCTCTTTTTTACTGTGTTCTATTCTGCAATGTTTTATTGTTGTTATGTTTTATCATGTTTACTTTTCAGGTATGCAATTTTTTATACTTTACTGTTTACTGTGCTTTATTGTTAACCATTTTTTGTCTTCAGGTACGCCATTCACGACTTTGAGTGGTTATACCAGAATGATGCCTGCAGGTTTAGGTATCATCTTGGCATCATTCTTTTCAGCCAGCGGTCGGCTTTCATGTAAAAGCAATCCTAGCGGCTAATTAGCCTCTAGACTGCTTTTACAAGCAGTGGGAGGGAATGCCCCCCCCCCCACCGTCTTCCGTGTTTTTCTCTGGCTCTCCTGTCTCAACAGGGAACCTGAGAAAGCAGCCGGTGATTCAGCCAGCTGACCATAGAGCTGATCAGAGACCAGAGTGGCTCCAAACATCTCTATGGCCTAAGAAACCGGAAGCTACGAGCATTTTATGACTTAGATTTCGCCGGATGTAAACAGCGCCATTGGGAAATTGGGGAAGCATTTTATCACACCGATCTTGGTGTGGTCAGATGCTTTGAGGGCAGAGGAGAGATCTAGGGTCTAATAGACCCCAATTTTTTCAAAAAAGAGTACCTGTCACTACCTATTGCTATCATAGGGGATATTTACATTCCCTGAGATAACAATAAAAATGATTTAAAAAAAAAAAATGAAAGGAACAGTTTAAAAATAAGATAAAAAAGCAAAAAAATAATAAAGAAAAAAAAAAAAAAAAAAAGCACCCGTCCCCCCTGCTCTCGTGCTAAGTCGAACGCAAGCGTCGGTCTGGCGTCAAATGTAAACAGCAATTGCACCATGCATGTGAGGTATCACCACGAAGGCCAGATCGAGGGCAGTATTTTTAGCAGTAGACCTCCTCTGTAAATCTAAAGTGGTAACCTGTAAAGGCTTTTAAAGGCTTTTAAAAATGTATTAATTTTGTTGCCACTGCACGTTTGTGCGCAATTTTAAAGCATGTCATGTTTGGTATCCATGTACTCGGCTTAAGATCATCTTTTTTATTCCATCAAACATTTGGGCAATATAGTGTGTTTTAGTGCATTAAGATTTAAAAAAGTGTGTTTTTTCCACAAAAAATGCGTTTGAAAAATCGCTGCGCAAATACCGTGTGAAAAAAAAAAAATGAAACACCCACCATTTTAATCTGTAGGGCATTTGCTTTAAAAAAATATATAATGTTTGGTGGTTCAAAGTAATTTTCTTGCAAAAAAAAATAACTTTTTCATGTAAACAATAAGTGTCAGAAAGGGCTTTGTCTTCAAGTGGTTAGAAGAGTGGGTGATGTGTGACATAAGCTTCTAAATGTTGTGCATAAAATGCCAGGATAGTTCAAAACCCCCCCCAAATTACCCCATTTTGGAAAGTAGACACCCCAAGCTATTTGCTGAGAGGCATGTCGAGTCCATGGAATATTTTATATTGTGACACAAGTTGCGGGAAAGAGACAAATTTTTTTATTTTTTATTTTTTTTTTTTTTGCACAAAGTTGTCACTAAATGATATATTGCTCAAACATGCCATGGGAATATGTGAAATTACACCCCAAAATACATTCTGCTGCTTCTCCTGAGTACGGGGATACCACATGTGTGAGACTTTTTGAGAGCCTAGCCGCGTACGGGACCCCGAAAACCAAGCACCGCCTTCAGGCTTTCTAAGGGCGTAAATTTTTGATTTCACTCTTTACTGCCTATCACAGTTTCGGAGGCCATGGAATGCCCAGGTGGCACAAACCCCCCCCCCAAATGACCCCATTTTGGTAAGTAGACACCCCAAGCTATTTTCTGAGAGGTATAGTGAATATTTTGCAGACCTCACTTTTTGTCACAAAGTTTTGAAAATTGAAAAAATAAAAAAAAAATAAAAAATTTCTGGTCTTTCTTCATTTTCAAAAACAAATGAGAGCTGCAAAATACTCACCATGCCTCTCAGCAAATAGCTTGGGGTGTCTACTTTCCAAAATGGGGTCATTTGGGGGGGGTTTGTGCCATCTTGGCATTTTATGGCCTTCAAAACTGTGATAGGTAGTGAGGAGTGAAATCAAAAATTTATGCCCTTAGAAATCCTGAAGGCGGTGCTTGGTTTTCGGGGCCCCATACGCGACTAGGCTCCCAAAAAGTCCCACACATGTGGTATCCCCGTACTCAGGAGAAGCAGCTGAATGTATTTTGGGGTGCAATTCCACATATGCCCATGGCCTGTGTGAGCAATATATCATTTAGTGACAACTTTTTGTAAAAATTTTTTTTTTTTTTTTTGTCATTATTCAATCACTTGGGACAAAAAAAAAAAAAATATTCAATGGGTTCAAAATGCCTCTCAGCAATTTCCTTGGGGTGTCTACTTTCCAAAATGGGGTCATTTGGGGGGGTTTTGTACTGCCCTGCCATTTTAGCACCTCAAGAAATGACATAGGCAGTCATAAATTAAAAGCTGTGTAAATTCCAGAAAATGTACCCTAGTTTGTAGACGCTATAACTTTTGCGCAAACCAATAAATATACGCTTATTGACATTTTTTTTACCAAAGACATGTGGCCGAATACATTTTGGCCTAAATGTATGACTAAAATTTAGTTTATTGGATTTTTTTTATAACAAAAATTAGAAAATATCATTTTTTTCAAAATTTTCGGTCTTTTTCCGTTTATAGCGCAAAAAATAAAAACGGCAGAGGTGACCAAATACCATCAAAAGAAAGCTCTATTTGTGGGAAGAAAAGGACGCAAATTTCGTTTGGGTACAGCATTGCATGACCGCGCAATTAGCAGTTAAAGCGACGCAGTGCCGAATTGTAAAAAGTGCTCTGGTCAGGAAGGGGGTAAAATCCTCCGGGGCTGAAGTGGTTAAACTACGTAGAGGGTTCTTTACTATAAGAGCGGCAAGGGTGTGGAATTCCCTTCCACAGGTGGTGGTCTCAGCGGGGAGCATCGATAGTTTCAAGAAACTATTACATAAGCACCTGAACGATCGAACATACAGGGATATACAATGTAATACTGACATATAATCACACACATAGGTTGGACTTGATGGACTTTTTTCAACCTCACCTACTATGTAACTGGCTTCTAGCTACTTATTTTTGTGTGTTTTTTGTTTGTTTGTTTTTTCCTTCGATGTATAAAGCCTTATGTACACCTGGCGGTTTGGCCCGTGTGCGTTGAATCTCAGTGCTGTCAAAATCGATGACACCCTGAAATATGTGGCGGCTGGACACTGTACCACGTGGTACTTGTATTTAGGGATATATGCCGGTATGTAGGAATTTTTTGTCCAGCTGCTGCATATTTTAGCTTGTCATAGATTTGAACAGGCTGCTGACAACAGAACTGGAAGTTGCAACCTGAGCACCCGAAAATGCCAGGATTTGACACACAGGCCAAAATGCCCATGTGCTTCTAGCCCAATAATGCATATTGCTGAGACAAATGTCCATTCTATGATTGTCTCCTGACGCATGTCCCCAGTCTCCATCAACTGATGTTTGCAGTCTCTGAACGCTTTCTGTAGCATTACACCCACTGAATATTTCTTGCGGTGCTTTGATTGTGTCTGCAATTGACGACCCCTATATCATGAAAGGTGACCGCCGATGGGTTAGAGCCTCTGTGACCTTTTTTCTATTTTAAAGTACAACTAAAGGCAAAACTTTTTTTTAATTTTTTGATAGCGTAGAGAAGGTTTAGAACACCTGTCAGTTTTGTTGTCTGTGCCCCTGATAGGGAGATTTACCCTCTCTATTTGTCCTGTTTACCATTATCATTGAAAGTAAATTCAAATCCCACATTTCGGGTTGTCCCCAGAAAAGTAATAGAGGGAAAATCTTCCAATAGTTCTGGTGATCTGGGGGGTTCCCTTAATTTGCAGGGTTTTCTTCTCACTTCCTGTTTGGCTATGAGATAAGAAGTTAAGGGAATGGAGCACAGATGGTGAAAAAAAACTCTGATGGGTTATAAGCCTCCCTTGCTCTAAAAAGTTGTGCCTATTTGTTCTACATTAAAGATTTTTGTTGATTTCTGTTTTATTTATTTATTTATTTTTATTTCCTATTTATATTGTGCCATGCATTGTCTTTTATTCTTGCTTAGACTGAAGGGGTCAGAGTGTCTGTTAAAGTGCTGTCGGATCAGAAGGGAACACCATTGCTTTTTGGCGTCCGGCAGAAGGAGGCAGTTGTGTCTTTCCAAGTACCTCTTACCCTCAGGGGACTGTAAGTAAAGATTTTTATTTCCTTTAAATAAACACACATTTGAAATGATTTAAGGTACCTCTAAATCTAAAGGACTAAACTATATTGTACATATTCTTGTAATATTTTTCTATCCCCTGCTTTCAATACAATCATGCCTGATGATCTTACCAGCAAGTTCACATGCAGTTCCTTTCCTAAGTTGACAACGATTTCTCAGTTCTACTGCAGAGTTGTCACCTTTTATTGCTCACTCCTGAGTCCGACTATCTTCTGCAGTAATGTGCCACTCCAGAAAATGTCAACCTTCAGCCGCCCATGTAGTGTGAACACACAGGAATCTCAAATGGCCTAGAGCAGGGGTAGGCAACCTCTGCCCTCCAGCTGTGGTGAAGCAAGTCCCATGAGACATTACAAGACCCTGACAATCACAGGCATAACTCCTAGAGGCAGAGGCATGATGGGATTTGTAGTTACACCACAGCTGGAGTGCCGAGGTTGCCTACCCCTGGCCTAGAGGATGTGGACAAAGTTAGGTGAATGCTGTGTATTTTGCACAAAAAGGTGTTCTTTTTTACACATACATTGCTCCACAAAGTGTTTTATATATTTTTTTTCTTGACAGTTTAGCTCTATTTTAAGTGGACTTTTCAGCCCCCCCCAAACACAAAAATGCATGGTGTATCCACTTCTGCATTCACACGCAGAAACATTATGAAGTCATTTTTTGAGTTTTGATTTTTTTTTTAATTTCCCCTAGCACTTCTTAGTTTTCAGTAGACACTGGTGATTTAGCCCCGGCCTCAGACGGCTACATCACCAGTACCAGTGAAAGGCTACCTCACCAGTGCCTTCCCGGTGATCTAGTCTGGTTTTGTGCATGTGACGTTGTTCAATAACAAGCAACCCTAGATCTTATATGATGGATGTGTCGTACATGATCTGGGGCAGAATGTTTTTGTTCAGTAACAAACCTTCCTGGATCTTGTGTGTGCCAGATCTGGCTCAACATCCATTGGTGGGCTGGAATAGAACACGGAAGTAGAAGTCAGGCACCAAACGGTGACATGACATACCTGTGATAAAGGGGTAAGCAAATACAAAAAGAAGTGTGTTCCTATTGGTGAGTTTACTAGTTTCTCCAAATACATTTATTTAGCGTGGGCAGTTTAGTATAGTAGAGCAGGCCCGCTTAAATTATTTATTGGGTTCAATAGCTAGTTTCAACCTAAAAATTATTTTATATTGGCCTGTTGGTTGGCATAGCATACCCCATGCCAGTTTTCTTTGACATATGCCAGCATCTTGAAAAACGGGTCACTAAAGTAATAGGCTACCCACTTCCCTTTTGATTACTAACTGAATCGCAAAAAAACAGTTTTTCAATGCTAAAACCACAACCAGATATTTGCAGAAATGGTCATAATATGCTTGTTATCCATCCAGCAGCTTTGTAGGAAGAAGCACCAAGAGTGGCGCCAAAAAACAAAGTGAGCGCTTGGAGGACCTCTTGCCAGATATAATGATACTGCATTTCACATATGGGTTCAAAATGAACCATTAGGCTATAGCTTGTGTAAACCCATATAACAAGTTTATTAAAATTGGCGATGGGATAGTACATATAAAAAAATATATACATGTGTAAAACTACCAATCCAGACACCATATGCAGGAAGTGTCCAGTATAATGCAGTTAATCACTGTACAGACGACATCCGCTATGCAATGCTTACTCAGCCCTTGGATTGACAGTGGGATCTGCTGGTGCTGCGGTGCATAGCGCATGTCGTTTGTACAGTGATTAATTGCATTATACTGGACACCTCCTGCATATGGTGTCTGGATTGGTAGTTTTACACATGTATATATTTTTTTATATGTACTGTCCCATCTCCAATTTAAAAAAAACTTGTTATATGGGTTTACACAAGCTAAAGCCTAATGGTTCTTTTTGAAACCCATATGTGAAATGCAGTATCATATCTGGCAAGAGGTCCTCCAAGCACTCGCTTTGTTTAGAATTTCAGTTTAATGCCCCATACACACGATCAGACTTTCCGAAAACAAAACCATGGATTTTTGTTTGAAGGATGTTGGCTCCAACTTGTCTTGCATACACACGGTCATACAAATGTTGGCCAACAATTAGGAACGTAGTGACGTACAAGACGTACGTGATATCTCCATAACAAGCGCTAGTTATATCTCCGGCTCGTACTTGATTCCGAGCATGTGCAGACTTTTGTCCGACGGACTTGTGTACACACGATCGGAAAGTCTGACAACAAACATTTGTTGGTGGAAAATTTGAGAACCTGCTAGCCAACATTTGTTGGTGGAAAGTCCAACAAAAAATGTTCGATGGAGCATATACGCAGTCGGACTTTCCGCCAACAAGCTCGCATCCAACATTTGTTGTTGGAAAATCTGATCATGTGTACGGGCCATTAGACTGATTACTAACTTCCTACTAAAGATGGGCAGAAGACTTCTCAAGAGAGAGAGATGGGGTGGCCATATTTGGCCCGAATTTTAGCCAATCAGCCCGCGAGATACAGAAAAATAGCTTTGTTTTCCCATCCACTCTAAACATTGTGGATGGAGGAATCTGTATTACATTCAGGCAGCCATGGCTCTTGTCACTGTTCTGATTATAATTTTTGCACCTAGCTAAAATGATTTTTAAATAAACTATTGTGGAATCAGGTGGAGCTCCAAATTCAGCACAGTGCTAAAGCTGAAATTTGGTCAGTTTTTTTTTTTTCCGTTAAACCAGCTGGTTGAACAAAAAAAGGTGACCTGATTTCCCCAGCCCCCGCCAACCCAGACCCCCCCCCACCCCAATCAACACATTCCAGGTGTGTCATTTGTATTCTGACAGTAGGGAGACTTCCCCACATCAGAATGCCTGATTAGCATTGCAGGCTATAGGAGGCGTGGGGCACTGATTGAGCGGTAATTTTCAAGCAGGGTGGTAGTACAGTGGTAGATCGACTTCTGTTCAACCATAGTGCCCACACATAGATCAAAATTCATCAGGTCCCTGCTGAACCAGATGAATTTCGATCAATTTTTGGGCAGCTTAAGGGCTCATTTAAACTTGCAGTTGGGGGTAAAAATGCATTCGCCCCCCCCCACAGACCACTTAGGCTTCAAAGGCAGCCATTAACGTTCTATGGCCAGTACTGCTGCAGAATATAACCCGTTAAAGGGAATAGGGTTGAGCTGTAACCATGTGCAATGCATGTGGCTGCAGCTCATTGGTGCTGCATTTACAGGGTTGAACCAGGCTGTGAGGAAGGGACCTATCGCATCCCCACAGTCTGTCAAAGGCTTCTGAAAAGCGATACACCACGGATCGCTTTCCAGATGTGCAAAAGTAACAGCTGCACGTCTACAGGTTGCCTTTGATTTTTAGTAATGTGTTTGCCCAGAAATTGCAAACGCCTAAAGTATAGAATAAGGTCAGCATATCTCCATTTTCTGTCTGTCCCTTTTGCATACATTTCTCATGCTCATCTTTGTTAACCTATTCATTTGTATGTGTGTGTGTATATATATATATATATGTGTGTGTGTGTGTGTGTGTATGTATGTATGTATGTATGTATGTGTATATATATATATAATATATATATATATATATCTCGGTATGTATTTTCTCAGATTTCAGCGTAATTACCAATACCGAGATGTTGGACGCACATTGTGCCAACCACCAACCAGGGCAGAGTCAGAGTCGGAGTCCTTCTATGTGGATGTTTCCACCCTCTCGGAGAAAAATACCACGTACCTTCTAAGTGTCACACATTTGGAGAATTTTGTACTTCGGTGAGAAGCAATCTATAGTGTTTCTGTATGTGTGTATAATGACATAATGTCTCTGCCAGAATGAAATTCATGGGATCTTTGTTTTTGTAGGACAAAAGAACGGTTCCCTTTTAATGCAACTCCTGCTCAGCCTCAGGTATAATGTGTAAAAGGTGGCAAGTATATGTTGTGTATCTGCTCCAGACAAGAGTTATGTGTTTGCAGTTGCGGATGTGTTGGTGTTCTGTGTGTTTAATATTGAACTTTAACTAATGGTCGTCTTTACACAGTGTAGAAGGTACATAGTCTAAAAGGCAAATATTTGTCAGTTACACGATTAACATTTCCCACACTTTGCTCTATTTCGTTGATGGTGATGATCGTCATATATTAGAGGAAATTTGAAGAAAAAATGGAGATCACCCATTGAATATGAACACACTGGTTCAGGTTTTACCCAGGAGCTATGTTTATACATGGAAAGTGTCTTCATTGCTGTGGGATTCACTCAGATATTTGTCCCAGTATAGAAATTGATCAGAAATCCAACATTTTGGAACAGCAGAGGAGGGGTTTTCTTAGAATGGGGACACCCTTGTTAGTTACAGCTATCTTAGAGGTGAATTCCTCTCACTTTGTAGAGAATCCTCTCACGTCCTGTTGGGTTTCTGGGACAGGAAATTAAGGGCCGTCTCCCCAACAGGAGGCAGATAGCAAAAAACACACTGACGGGTTTAAACCTTTCCCTACTGTATCTGATGTTCTTAAATTTAGGCTTCGTAATAAAGTGATACTAAACTCTGGTATATAAAAAGAAAAAAAAAATCCTATTCACTTATGTATTGT
Organism: Lithobates septentrionalis; assembly: GCA_037952835.1. Taxonomy (NCBI): domain Eukaryota; kingdom Metazoa; phylum Chordata; class Amphibia; order Anura; family Ranidae; genus Lithobates; species Lithobates septentrionalis. The sequence goes on from JBBDGP010000545.1 coordinate 1,725,046, forward strand.
TAACTCAGAAAGTACCTTCTATTGTTCTCAACTGCCTCCAAATCTCCTTTTTTATTTTTTTAGCTGCTGTAGTCTAAATTTCGTAATAGAGGGTGGCTACATTCATTCTCCATGGTCCCACTGTATATAGGAATGTAGCCACCCTCTCTTACTGACGCACAAGATAGGCTAAGGATGTGTATTGTGCATAGGGATATGCACATGACTGCAACAAACGTGCTGCTTGTTCCAGACAAACAGAAGTGAGGTTTGGGAGCTTATGGAGAACTTTAAAAGGAGGCAGAAAAACACAGTAAGAAATGATTTAATAAAAGATAGATTACAATAGTGAATGTTGCATAGTCTTTTTTTCTTAGTAGGCCTTTGAGCTGGCCAAACATTGAACAAGAAAATTGTATAATTTCCTTTTTAGATTTACCTTCAACCATGTAGAGCAGAGGCCTCCAAACTATGGACCTCCAGTTGTTCAGGAACTTCAATTCCCATCATGCCTTGTTGGGTTGTCCCGATACCACTTTTTTAGGACCGAGTACAAGTACTGATACTTTTTTTTCAAGTACTCGCCGATACCGATTACCAATACTTTTTTTTTTTAATGTTTTTTTTTATTTATTTTTTTTTAACAGTGCTTGCTTTTTTTTGGGGGGGGGGGGGGGGTGAACGTTGTATGTGTGTGTTATTTTTTTTTTTTTTTACAATTTTTATTTTTTACAATAATATTTTTTTTATTCTTTATTGTTTTTTTTTTTTTTTTTTAATCAGCCCTTTTGGGGGGCTTTGGTGAGATATCAGAGGTCTTAACAGACCTCTGATATCTCCCCCTTGAGACAGAGAAAGAGACAGAGGATAGAGATTCCCCAGTCCCTTTCTCTGCAGCGTCAGCTGCACTGAGAATGAATGGAGAGAAGACAGCAGCTCCTCTCCATTCATAAACTGACACATCGTAATCACAGAAGATTACAATGTTTCAGTTATGTGAATGGACAGAGTCAGCTGACTCTATCCATTCACAAAGGAAGGAGGAGGAGGACGGCGGAACGGAGGGGGAGAATGGAGGGGACAGATAAGGAGAGCAGAACGGAGGGGACAGCTGAGAGGGACAGATAAGGAGAGAGGAACGGAGGGGGAGAGCAGAGTGGCACAGAGGAACGGAGGGGGGATGGAGGAGGATGCAGTGACAGTCAGCTGTGAGCGATCACCGCTGTATGTCACTAAAGCAGCTGAAAGCCGGCGGGGGGAGAATCTTGTAACTCCCCCACGCGCCGATCACAGCTGACTTCCAGGTATCGGGGGAAGCATCGGGAGCATTTGCCCGAGTACAAGTACTTGGGCAAATGCTCGGTATCGATACCGATACTAGTATCGGTATCGGGACAACCCTAATGCCTTGTCATGTCTTTGAATGTCAGATTTTTACACTGCCTCATGGGGAATGTAGTTCCGCAACAGCTGGAAGGCCATAGTTTGGAGATCCCTGATGTAGAGCATGGGCCCTCCTGACTGCATACAAATTGAAAGTGTTTAGGCGTGACCTTATATTATATGTATGGCCAGCTTTAGTTAAGATTTTTTTTTTTTTTGATCATTTAAAAAAATGAAAGTACAGCCTTTGACATTACATTATAACCAATGGCAAAAAGGCTATTTTTCATGGGCCACAGAGCCAAAATAATCATAACCAGCATTCACATGATAGTGTACAGAACCACTGCTCTCCCCCCTTCCTATAACAAGGCATACACATTCCTCAGCGATACAGAGTGAAAGAAGAATTACCTGGGTGGGTGAGTGGATGGGGCACTAGACAATTGAGAGACCGGAACATCGGCCCATTGAGAGGCAGAAATGTCAAGCCAGGGCTGCCATATTTTAGTAAAAAAATTTCGGGCACACCCTATCCGTGTAAATCAACGTCATATTTTGGAGTATAAGTCAATAATCACTACCCTCTGAATATGGTCTTTTAGCCAGTTTTATTTAAATTCACAAACTGAATTTTCTAAGCCCATAGACTTTAATTTACAAATTAGCCGTGTGTGGGTGTCAAACGCTTTGGCAGAATCAAAGTATATTCTTTCCACAGCCACCCCTTTGTCTAAGTTTTTCTTACCACCTCATGAAAAGAAATCAGATTAGTTAAAAGCATCAGTGCATTGTGAATCCATGCTTACTATTGCTTAAAATATTATCTAGCAAAAACTCTTCTATATAGTCTTCTATTAACCACTTAAAGCGGAGTTCCACACAAAAATGGAACTTCCGCTTTTCGGAACCCTCCCCCCCTCCGGTATCACATTTGGCACCTTTCAGGGGGGAGGGGGGTGCAGATACCTGTCAAAGACAGGTATTTGCACCCACTTCCGGCATAGACTCCCATGGGAGTCTATGCCTCTTCCCGTCCCGACCGCGCTGTCTGCTGGGAACACACAGCTCCCAGCAGAGAGCGGGGACCACTAGGGACGCGCAGCGTGACTCGCGCATGCGCAGTAGGGAACCGGGAAGTGAATCCGCAACGCTTCACTTCCTGAGTCCCTCACCTAGGTTGGCGGCGGCAGCTGCCGAGAACCGAGTGGGTTCTCGGCGTCCCCTGCCGACATCGCTGGACCCCGGGACAGGTAAGTGGCCATGTATTAAAAGTCAGCAGCTGCAGTATTTGTAGCTGCTGGCTTTTTAATATTTTTTTTTTTTGGCGGTGTGGGTGAACCCCCGCTTTAAGTATCTTCCTGAGTAGAAGTTAAAATAACCGATCCGTAGTTACTTGGTAAAGACTTTGATCCCTTTTTAAATATAGGCACCATATTGGCCTTATACCAATCCAGTGGTACTGATCCAGTCATTAATGAGTCTAAAAATTAAACAATGGTTCAGATATAACAGCGCTTGGCTCTGAGAGCCTAGTTTTTGCAGATGACACCAAGCTATGCAGTGGACAAGCCGACGTCCATGCACTGTTTAATTGGGCAACTATGTGGCAGATGAGGTTTAATGCTTAAAAATGTAAAGTTATGCACTTGGGGGGGGGGGGGGTTTAAGAAAATATGCATACATCTTGCATTCTAAGAGGAGTACAACTGGGGGAGTCAAGCATCTGGGTGTTCTGGTAGATCATAAGCTTAAAGTGGTTGTAAACCCGAAAAAAAAAAACAAAAGAAAACAACCCTGTAAAACAAAGGCATAATGAGCTAGTATGCATCGCATACTAGCTCATTATGAAATGCTTGCTTTAGGTCGAAGCTGTTGCAGCGCACACCACTGTGACCGACGACATGTCTCTCGGAGTTATTTTCCGGTTCGCGGGCTCTGGCGCTGTGATTGGCTGGAGCCACGATGGCATCACTCCCGCGAGCCGCCGGTCACGGCACGAGTGGCCCGCTTCTTCAGTGTACATGCCATCGGCGCAAGCGTATATGGTAAATGTCTCCTAAACCGTGCAGGTTTAGGAGATATTTACAGTACCTACAGGTAAGCCTTATTATAGGCTTACCTGTAGGTACAAATGGTGTAACTAGATTTACAACCACTTTAACCACCTATGGACCACCGCACACCGATATACGTCCTAAGTTTGAAGAGGAATATCGTTGTTATGGCAGGAGCTAGCTGCCATAACCCCAGTATCCTCTTCTTCAGCCGGTGGTCCCCTTTCAGATAAAAGTGGTCTCTGCGAAAGATTTGCAACAAAATCACTTTTATCGGCGGTGGGAGAAGGCCCCTCCCGCCGCGCTCCAGGGCCCTTCCGCCGCTTACTGGGGCCATCGGCAGTGGCGGAGGCGACCGGATCCTTTCTCTTCTGTGGTATGGAGACGAGTGAGGGGAAGATGGCCCCCACCCGTCTCCATACCATTGCAGGGCGGAAACTACATCAAAACGTCACTTCTGCCCATAGCTCTAAATGGGCCTTTTTTTTTTTTTTTTTTTTATTGCATTTTAGTGTAAATATGAGATCTGAGGTCTTTGTGACCCCCAGATCTCATATTTAAGAGGTCCTGTCATTTTTTTTCTATTACAAGGGATGTTTACATTCCTTATAATAGGAATAAAAGGGACACCATTTTTTTTTTTAAAGAACAGTGTAAAAATAAAAGGTAAAAAAAATATATATATATATATATATATATATATATATATATATATATATATATATTAAATGCGCCTTGTCCCGCTGAGCTCGCATGCAGAAGCGAACACTTACGTGAGTAGCGCCCACATATGAAAACAGTGTTCACACCACACATGTGAGGTATCCCCGTGATCGGTAGAGCACATAGGTTGGAAAAAAAAAAAGTGCATTTTCTTTTCTCGGACATCACGGGACACAGAGCCACAGTAATTACTGATGGGTTATAGGGTATCACTAGGTATTGGACACTGGTCACACCCTAATCAGGAAGTTCAACCCCCTATATAACCCCTCCCCTTCCAGGGATACCTCAGTTTTTACGCCAGTGTCTTAGGTGTTGGACGTGCAGAGATGTCCTGTGCTGAAGCTCCAAAAGGAATATCCTAAGATCCTATACTGGGGCAAGCCAGGCGACCGGCTCCATTCAAAGTGTCTTTTCATGGCCGAATTGAATGGTACCCGGGCCTCGTGTCCGAAGAAACGATGTTTTACCTTTAACGCTTCTCTTTTTAGAGAGCTGGACCCGCGGATCAGAAAATGGCTTTAAACTTCCTAATTTCTGGCAAGGTGCTTTACAGGCCCAGAACTGAAGGATCCCCCTACTGATGGGGGCCCCAGTCTCTGATGGTTTTTCACAAACGGAGCCCACCGTGAGAGGTGAAGATTGGGTCTGTATTAACTGAACCCTGCGGCTGGATAAGGTAATAGGAGATTCCACAGAATTTCAATTCTAGTGGCTTTCTCCTTTAAGGTAAATGCATGCTATGCCTATTGTGACCACCGGGGGGCGGCCAAGAGTACAAACCTTTTCATGCTTGATTCTGTCTCAGCGTCCGCTGCACAGGCTCTCCCTCTGGCTCCAAAGGTAAGATGGTGGGGGGTTTTCTCTGCTGGGATGGTCCCCCCAGGCTAGGGAAAGGCTCAGGTATGCTGTAAGGCGGGTGAGACCGCACTGTCACAGCCGCTGCCGCCGCCGCCACCGAAGCCGCATTGCAATGCAGGGCCCATCGCTGCCGGCCTCCTCCTTATTCCCCCACCCCCAGCCTTCCTTCAGGCTTGTCAGGAAGGGTCGGCTCGCGCGGGAAGCGCTCGTTTTTCAAAAACGAGGGGGGGGAAGGGGGCGGGACGTCTGCACAGCGTCAGCACAGCGTCAGCGTGCCCAGATGCCCACAGTGCCAGAAAGCATGGCTATTTAAAGCACACTGTACAGGTGCTCTGAGCCTTAGAGGGACACAGAGCTGACAGTCGCATGTAAGGTGGGACACAGGCATTCCCTGTGCTGCATTTACTAAAGAACACCGGATTGGGCATTTGGTAGCAAGGCTTTTAGCCAGACTACATCGCTCAGCAGGCAGTGTTCGTTTGATACCTCACACCTTGTTGCTTTGCACTATGGGTAGAAGAGGTTCAGGTACCCCAAGAACCAGAGGCACTAGGGGGTCTCGTTCAGGTTCTGAGGACCCCCTGTCTGCTACACCATCCCCTCCTGAGGGACCAGGGGCAGCTGAACAGGGAGAGCCATTGGGGTTAGGGGCTACACTTGCTGCCGGCACTTCAGCCCCTGTGTACATTACACAAGAAGTTTTTTCCTCAACCATTACTGGATTAGAGAAAAGACTAATGGCCCTGATTACATCTTCACTTAGTGGAAGAAAACGCACAAGGTCTTCCTCTGCTCCCCAAGACCCTCAGACAGAGGAGCTCTGGGATAAAGGAGATGAATCCCTTTCAGAGGATCGGGATGGGATGGATGATTCCTCTTCGGAGGATTCAGGTGGAGAGGGACCCTCTGCGACTTCCCAAGAGGAGAAAGTCTTAGTGCAGATCCTCACTGGTTTGGTCCGCTCCACATTTAAGTTGCCCATACCTGAAACTACTACAGAAACCTCTTCTGCTTTGGGGTCACTGAAACCTTTCCAAGCAGCACATGCTTTTCCTGTTCATAATTTACTTGAAAAGCTGCTTTATTCTGAGTGGGAACACCCAGATAAGCGATTTCTTCCGCCGAAAAAGTTTTCTACACTTTATCCTATGGAAGAAAAATTTATTAAGAGGTGGGGAATGCCGGCCATTTCCTCTGTAAATAGTAGTCTGACTTGTCCTGTAGACAACGCTCAGATGCTCAAAGATCCTGTGGATAAAAAGATGGACTTCTTATTGAAAGATGTTTTTTCCTTAGCAGGATCAGTGGCCCAACCTGCAGTAGCAGCGATTGGAGTCTGTCAATACTTAAGAGACCATGTTAAGCAGGTCATCAAAGTATTACCTGAACAGCAGGCCCAGGGGTTGGCTAACCTTCCTGCGGCTTTATGCTATGTTGTTGACGCCATCAGAGATTCTATCGTGCAGACCTCTCGCCTCTCGCTTGGGTTGGTGCATATACGTAGAATCTTATGGTTAAAGAACTGGTCAGCCGAAGCACCATGTAAGAAGCTCCTGGCTGGGTTTCCCTTTCATGGTGAAAGGTTGTTTGGAGAGGACTTGGATAATTATATCAAGAGGATCTCCTGTGGGAAAAGCACTCTCTTACCTGATAAAAAGAAGAGTAAGCGTCCCTCTTTTAAACGGACTCTTTCCCCAGCGCCAGGGGCATCAGCCTCCAGGCAGCCACGACGGTCTCCTCCGTCTGGGGCAAGAAACAAGAGTCAACCCCAGGGATACAAGAAATCCTGGGGGAAGAAGTCTTCTAGACAAGACACTAAGGCCTCTTCATGAAGGGGCGCCCCGCTCGCTCGAGTGGGGGGGAAGACTGCTGCAGCTCTCAGGGCCCTGGCAGAAGGACTTCCAGGACAGATGGGTAATCTCCACGGTAACCTTAGGGTACAGACTGGAGTTCCAAGAATTTCCCTCTCCTCGTGTCCTCAGATCCGGTGTTCCCAGAGAACCAGAAGAGAAGCAGTCGCTCCTTCTAGCGATAGAGCGACTTTTGTCGCAAGAGGTCATTGTGGGGGTTCCCACAAAGGATCAAAGACTGAGACTCCATTCCAGTCCTTTTACGGTCCAAAAACCAAATGTGGACGTCAGATCCATTTGGGATTTAAAAGATCGGAATCGATTCCCAAGGATGCAGTCCTTCTGTTTGGAATCAATTCGGACAGTAGTCTCCATCCTGCAGGGAGGAGAATCTCTGACAGTAATAGGCATCAGAGATGCAGGCCTACCTGTGCCCATTTTTCCTGCGCAACTGAAGTGTCTGCAGGCAAAGATCACTGCTCTAAGGGAGCTGATTCTGACAGTCAGGGCCAAGAAGGGTCCTCCTGTCCGCCTTTGTATGAGGCTGCTGGGGAAGATGGTGGCTTCATTCGAAGCAGTTCCCTATGCGCAGTTCCAAGCAGGACTGTTGCAACACAGTATTCTCTCCGCCTGGAACAAGAGGGTGCAGGCATTAGACTTTCCAATGCACCTGTCGCATGCGATGCGTCAGAGCCTCAGTTGATGGCTCATACCCGAAAACCTGCAGAAGGGGAAATCCTTCCTACCGGTTGCCTGGGATCCTCTTGCAGGCAGGACGGATGCGTTGGTGATCCCGTGGCAGCGGCTCTCACTGATGTATGCATTCCCTCCTATTCTGCTACCGTCACGGCTCCTTCGCAGGCTCAGGCAAGAAGGGAAGTCGGCACTTCTGGTGGCCCCCAGGTGGCCCAGAAGAACTTGATAAGCAGAAATAGCAGGGATGACGGTGGGTTCCCGGTGGACCCTACCGGTACGCCCAGACCTGTTATCTCAAGGTCTAGTATTCCAGCCTGCCTTACAAACGCTAGATTTGACGGGTGGGCTATTGACACCCACGTTCTGAAAAGTCGTGGGCTTTCAGGTCCTGTCATATTTACCTTGATCAATGCAAGGAAGCCAGCTTCCAGAATGATTTATCATAGAGTCTGGAAAGCTTATGTATCCTGGTGTGAATCCAGGGGTTGGCATCCCAGGAAATATGTCATAGGTAGAATTCTTGATTTTCTACAATTAGGATTAGAGATGAAGCTGGCCTTGAGTACCATCAAGGGCCAGGTCTCGGCTTTATCAGTGTTGTTTCAACGGCCGCTTGCTTCGCATTCTCTGGTCCGAAACTTCAGGCAGGGGGTGATGCGTCTTAAATCCTCGGGTTAAGGCGCCCCTAAACCCCTGGGACTTGAACTTGGTTCTATCGGTGTTACAGAAACAACCCTTTGAACCAATACGTCAGATTCCTTTAGTCTTGCTGACGAGGAAACTAATATTTCTGGTGGCCATCTCTTCTGCTAGAAGAGTGTCAGAAATAGCAGCTCTTTCCTGTAAAGAGCCTTACTTGATTATACACAAGGATAGAGTGGTACTGCGCCCTCATCCTAGTTTCTACCGAAGGTGTTTTCAGATTTTCATCTAAACCAAGACATTGTTCTGCCTTCCTTTTTTCCAGATCCCTGTTCTTCGGAAGAAAGGTCACTACATTCTTTGGATGTAGTAAGAGCAGTCAAGACCTATCTGGAGGCAACCGCTCAGATTCGCAAGACGGATGTCTTGTTCGTGCTGCCAGAGGGTCCCAATAGAGGACAGGCAGCGTCAAAAGCGACCATTTCTAAATGGATTCGACAGTTTATTATTCAAGCTTACGGTTTGAAACGGAAGGTTCCCCCGTTTCAGATCAAGGCACATTCCACAAGGGCTATTGGTGCTTCTTGGGCAGTGCATCACCGGGCCTCTATGGCTCAGATCTGCAAGGCCGCAACCTGGTCTTCAGTTCATACATTCACCAGATTAGGTGGATGTGGGAAGGCATGAGGATATCGCCTTTGGGCGTAGTGTGCTGCAGACAGCGGTACAAGGTCCTCAGGTCTGATAGCACCCTACCGGGTTGTGATTTCCCCCCCCCCCCCCAGTTGGCATTGCTTTGGGACATCCCATCAGTAATTACTGTGGCTCTGTGTCCCGTGATGTCCGAGAAAAGAAAATAGGATTTTTTATTACAGCTTACCTGTAAAATCCTTTTCTTTCGACGGACATCACGGGACACAGAGGTCCCGCCCCTCTTCTAATACACCTATATTGCTTTGCTACAAAACTGAGGTATCCTTGGAAGGGGAGGGGTTATATAAGGGGATTGAACTTCCTGATTAGGGTGTGACCAGTGTCCAATACCTAGTGATGCCCTATAACCCATCAGTAATTACTGTGGCTCTGTGTCCCGTGATGTCCGTCGAAAGAAAAGGATTTTACAGGTAAGCTGTAATAAAAAATCCTATTTTTTCCAAGAAAACTGCACTTGTAAGACCACTGCGCAAATACGGTGTGACAGAAAGTATTGCAACGACTGCCATTTAATTCTCTAGGCTGTTAGGAAAAAAATGTATAATGTTTGGCGGTTCTAGGTAAATTTCTAGCGAAAAAAACAGTTTTTAACTTGTAAACAACAAATCTCAAAAAAGGGCTCGGTCCTTAGGTATTTAATAACGGCATGCAATGCCAAGCTGCGGTTTCCAAAGCGAGCATAGTCCTCTTTTATATTAAAGAGGTTGTAAACTCATGAGAAAAAAAATAACTTTAAGACAAAGGCATAATGATCTAGTATGCATCGTGTACTAGCTCATTATGAAATACTTGCCTTAGAATGAAGCTCTCCATCTGCGCCCACACACCGCTGAGACAGCTGACATCTTCCCTGGTGTTTCTTCCGGGTTTGCGGACTCCGGCACTGTGAGTGGCTGGAGCTGCTATGAAGGCACTCCCGCTTTACGGCACAGGCTCTGAAGGTCTGGCACGGTAAGCCAGACCTTCAGAGCGCATGCGCCGATGATGTTATCGGCTGCATGCACTCTGAATATTTCCTAAACTGTGTTTAGGAGATATTCACAGTAGCTACAGGTACGCCTTACTGTAGGCTTACCTGTAGGTACAATTCAAAAAGACTTGTGAGAGAGAGAGGTCATTTTGCCCCTGTACGAATGATTAGAAGGACTATCTGGAAAATGCAGTTCAATTTTGGGCATCCATTCACAAAAAGGATATCGGGGAACTGGATAAAGTACAGAGAAGGGCAACCAAACTGATAAGATGTAAGAAGGAGCTCAGCTATGAAGAAAGATTAAAGGAACTGACTTTATTCTCTCTTGAGAAGAGGAGATTAAGGGGGATATGATCAACATGTACAAATACATAAGTGGTCCATATAGTGAACTTGGTGTTGAGTTATTGAGGTCATCGCAGAGGACAAGGGGGGCTCTTTACGCCTAGAGGAAAAGAGATTTAATCTCTAAATACGGAAAGGCTTCTTCACAGTAAGAGTTGTGAAAATGTGTAATAGACTCCCTCGAGAGCTTGTTCTGGCCAGCTGAATAGCATGCTTTGATAAAGGCCTGGATTGTTTCCTGAATGTACATAATATAACTGGATATTTAATATTGAAAAGTAAAGTTGATCAGTATAGATTAGTTTTGGGGAATATAGATATAGTTTAGTGTCGCTTCAACTTTTAATGTTTTCCTACAGGTCAGTGTAGAGATTGGGCTTTGCTGAGGTCCACAATGCTCTTATAGGCAGGGTAAATCGTGCTCTACTGAGGCTTACAATGTAGTTCAATTATGTAAATGCATATTGTTCGTTCTGTTTTTTTTTTTTTTGCTGGAATCGGCTGTTTTTCAGAACCTGGTTCCATAGGGTGGTGTGAGTCTGGCCTGCAACATCAGTTTAAAGGAATTCCTCATCTATACCTCTGTTCCAAATTATTATTCCATCTAGCTTTCTCATCCATGCAAACAGAGTCCCCTCCTGACTGCTGCAAAATGAAACTGCCACAACACTTAATTTCCTTATCGTACATCACGGGACACAGAGCACCATAGTAATCATTATGTGGGTATATAGGCACCTTCAGGTGATAGACACTGATATACCCAATACAGGAAGTTCACTCCCTATATAACCCCTCCTCCTACCAGGAGTACCTCAGTCTTTTCGCCAGTGTCTAAGGTGTTGGTCACGAGTGAAGCATGAGGTTGTTAGGAAAGATGGTGGCTTCATTCGAAGCGGTTCCCTATGCCCAGTTCCATTCAAGACTGTTGCAAAACAGTATCCTGTCTGCTTGGAACAAAACGATTCAAGCTTTAGACTTTCCAATGCGGCTGTCCCTAAGGGTGTCCCAAAGCCTCAGTCGGTGGTTGCTAACCCAGAATCTGCTGAAAGGAAAATCCTTCAGACCAGCTATCTGGAAGGTGGTAACGACAGATGCCAGCCTTTCAGGCTGGGGAGCAGTGCTAGAAAAAACAACTGTCCAGGGACAGTGGTCAAGAACCGAAAGGACCTTGCCCATCAACATCCTAGAGACTTGGGCAGCGGGTCTGGCTCTAAAGGCCTGGACATTCGGGTTACAGGGTTGTCCTGTCAGGATACAATCCGACAATGCCACAGCTGTGGCTTACATCAATCACGAAGGGGGCACCAGGAGTCTCGCAGCACAGAGGGAGGTGAACCATATCCTAACTTGGGCAGAAAGGAATGTTCCGTGCCTATCAGCAGTTTTTATTCCGGGAGTAGAGAATTGGCAGGCGAACTTCTTGAGTCACCAGCAGTTGCTCCGGGGGGAATGGTCTCTTCACCCTGACATTTTTCGGGCTGTTTACCAGAAATTGGGGACTACGGACGTAGATCTTCTTGCGTCCAGGTTCAACACGAAGTTGGTCAACTTTGTGTCCAGGATGAGGGATCCACTCGCATGCAGAACAGATGCGTTGGTGACCCCGTGGGATCAGTTCTCACTGATTTATGCATTTACCCCTATTCAGTTGCTGGCATGACTTCTTTGCAGGATCAAGCTGGAAAGAAAGACGGTAATTCTGGTAGCCCCAGCATGGCCCAGAAGGTCCTGGTATGCAGAAATCGTAAAGATGGCAGTGGAGGATCCATGGTCCCTTCCACTACGGCCAGACCTACTCTCACAGGGGCCGATATTCCATCCTACCTTACGAACTCTAAATTTAACGGCTTGGCTATTGAAACCCACATTCAGAAGAAACGTGGGCTTTTTCGGGCCAGGTATCTCTACCTTGATTAATGCAAGGAAGCCAGCTTCCAGAACTATATATTATAGAGTCTGGAGGGCTTATGTTTCCTGGTGTGAATCCAAGGTTTGGCACCCTCGGAGGTATATCATAGGCAGAATTCTTGCCTTTCTACAATTGGGGGTAGAGATGAAGTTGGCCTTGAGTACTATTAAGGGCCAAGTCTCAGCTTTATCGGTCTTATTTCAAAGACCGCTTGCTTCACATTCTTTAGTCTGGGGTTTTATGAAAGGGGTGATACAGCTTAATCCGCCAGTAGACCGCCTTTGGACCCTTGGGACTTGAACTTACTTTTGTCAGTGTTATAAAAACAGCCATTTGAACTGATACAGCATATTCCATATTCCATTAGTCCTTCTGACAAGGAAGTTAGTGTTCTTGGTTGCTATATCCTCAGCAAGGAGGGTTTCGGAATTGGCTGCTCTTTCTTGCAAAGAGCCATACTTAATTATTGACGAGGACAGAGTGGTATTGCCAGAACGTCTGTCAGTCTGACACACCGCAACACCGATCTAGGTAAAGAGTCTCTGATGAAGACTCTTTACCACGTGATCAGCCATGTCCAATCACGGCTGATCACGATGTAAATAGGAAGAGCCGGTGATTGGCTTTTCCTCACTCGCGTCTGACAGACGCAAGTAGAGGAGAGCCGATCGGCTGCTCTCCTGACGGGGGGGGTCTGTGCTGATTTTTTTTTATCAGCACAACCCCCCCTCGGATCCCGCCCAGGACCACCATCATGCCGCCCAGGACCACCAGGATGGTCATCCACACTGGACCACCAGGTATGCCCCCCTAGACCCCAAGGGAAATACTAACTAATTTGTGCCCAGGCAGCTGCCAATCAATGCTCAGGCAGCTGCCAATCAGTGCCCACTCACAATGCCCACCACTGCCAGTGCCACCAGGGATGCCTATCAGTGCCGCGTATCAATGCCCAGCAGTGCCGCCTATCAGTGCCCAGCAGTGCCGCCTATCGGTCCACCCATAAGAACCAATCTTTGCAGCCTTTCAGTGCCCATCAGTGTCTCCTATCAGTGCCCATCAATGCTACCCAGTGCCACTCATGAGTGCCCATCAGTGCCACCTATCAGTGCCCATAGTCAGTGCCTGCTCATCGTTGCCGCCTTATCAGCGCCCATCAGTGAAAGAGAAAACGTATTTATTTACAAAATTTTATAACAGAAACAAAAGCAAAACTTTTTTTTCAAAATTTTCGGTCTTTTTTTATTTGTTTAGCAAAAAATAAAAACTGCAGAGGTGATGAAATACCACCAAAAGAAAGCTCTATTTGTGGGAACAAAATGACAAAAATTTAGTTTGGGTACAGTGTTGTATGACCGCGCAATTGTCATTCAAACTGTGACAGCACTGAAAGCTGAAAATTGGTCTGGGCAGGAAGGTGTATAAGTGCCCTGTATTGAAGTGGTTAAAGACGACTGCTCAGATCCGGAAGACTGATGTCTTATTTATACTGCCAGAAGGTCCTAAGAAAGGACAGGCAGCATCGAAATCCACGGTCGCTAAGTGGATTTGGCAAGTTATAATTCAGGCTTATGATTTAAGGGGTAAGATTCCACCTTTTCAAGTCAAAGCACACTCTACCAGGGCAGTTAGTGCTTCTTGGGCAGTGCGCTACCAGGCCTGCATGGCTCAAATCTGTAAGGTCGCAGCTTGGTCTTCAGTACATACATTCACCAAGTTTTATCAGGTGAATGTAAGAAGGCATGAGGATATCGCCTTTGGACGCAGTGTGCCCTACGAGTTGTGTCTCCCTCCCCTCAAATAGCATTGCTATGGGACGTCCCACATAGTGATTACTATGGTGCTCTGTGTCCCGTGATGTACGATAAAGAAAATAGGATTTTTATAACAGCTTACCTGTAAAATCCTTTTCTTGGAGTACATCATGGGACACAGAGGTCCCTCCCCTCTTTCTGGAGTTTAGGTATATTGCTTTGCTACAAAAACTGAGGTACTCCTGGTAGGAGGAGGGGTTATATAGGGAGTGAACTTCCTGTATTGGGTATACCAGTGTCCATCACCTGAAGGTGCCTATATACCCACATAGTGATTACTATTGTGCTCTGTGTCCCGTGATGTACTCCAAGAAAAGGATTTTACAGGTAAGCTGTTATAAAAATCCTTTTTTTCATTGGATAGAATAAGGAAGATCTATCATTATACAATTTTTTTTTTTTTTTACTCCCTATGGGATCAAGTGCATATAGCATTTGGTCCCGTTCGAAACCGTCCCTTCATTTTTAAGCAGCATGATGTGACGGGTTTCCTGCCCCTGTTCGATAACACTGCAAGAAAGGAGAGGGACATGTGATTGACAGCTCTGGTGTCTGGCAGCAGGGGTTGCCTTTCACAAAAATAGATCACCCAGCCGACAGTGCTGTGTGTCCGTCAGGGCTGCTTTTACACATACACGGCTCGGCCAATGAAACACAGCACTGCATGGCTGTGTGAGCCTTCAGTTTTATGAATGAGCGATCAACATTGTCGGGCTGTGTTATACACAGGTACAAGCAGCCATGATAGACACACAGAGAGCCACAGCTCTGAGTGATCTTTCACTTCTATTATTGAGTGAGCAGTGCTGCTTGTTCTTTCATAATAGTAAAAAATGATTCAGAGTTGCAGCTCCTGTATAATGTATCTGCAGGCTTGTACACACACAGGGTTTGATACTTTACAAAGAGACAAATTTTGAATGAGCTTTTACTATTGTGAATGAACAAGCAGCATGGATTCACTCAGTTTAGAGTAATGCGGTACTCTCTGCTGACTGTGCCTCCCCTCACCCCACAAGATGCCCAAAATTAGGGCTTCAAAAGGGGATGGAGCAGCCTACATATAAAGATGTTTTAAGGGGACAACCGAGACACTGATCAGAACAGGACCAAGTGCTGTATGCAGGTGTTCCCCTGAGGAGTTATCACATAAAAACAAAAAATGATAGTTCTCCTTTCAGGTCACCATACATGTTACAATCTATTTTGTGCAATCTGACAACTATAAAATGCAAGGACCTGCCTGATTGGATACAAATTGATTGGATAAAATTGGCACAGTGAGTTACATAATTTTGATAAATCGCATAAATAAGTTGATTGTACAAACATTGTACAGTTGGTTAACGTGTATGGTGACTGTTAAGAACGTCTGTCATGTTTCTGTTGTTGTCTGTATGCCTTTCTCGTTCTGGTGGTCACATGGTAGATGAGGGATACTTGAAAAGAAGATAAATTTAATGTACTGTTTCTTAGCGGCACAGGCATAACCGGGAAAATACAGAAACCAATTGGGTAAAATCAGAATAATAGAGTTTGCAGTGCACTGTCCAAAAATGCCAAGAAATGGGACAGGTTAGAACAGGTCAGTACTGTGAAAGCTGTTAAGATTCTGACCTGTTTAGCTGCGGACACTGTGGAGCAATTTGTCTCCAATGTTTACAGCAGAAACACTACAGAAGTCTTCCCCAAGTCATTATGTCAGTAGGTCATCTCACCCTGCTCCCCTTCCATGCAGTCACTCAGCAGCTTTCCAGCATTCTAATCTCATAGCAGTTACTGTTACTCAGGTTTACCAAAACAATATAATATGAGGTCAAACCTTAATGCCGCGTACACACGGTCGGACTTTCCGGCATACTTGGTCCGGCGGACCAGAGTGTGCCGGACAATCCGCCCGTGTGTGGGCGGCGGCGGACTTTTCCGGCGGACTTCTTCCCAAAAGCCCGCCGGACCTAGATTTGAAAAAAGTTTCAAATCTTTCCGTCGGACTCAGTTTCGGGCGGAAAGTCCGCTCGTGTGTGTGCTGGTCCGACGGAAAGCCCGCTCGTGTGTAGGCTGGTCCGACGGACCAGATACGACACAAGGGCAGGGTATTGCATCTCGCGCTCGCTGCAATAGGAAAAACAAATCTTCCTATTGCGGCGAGCGCGGGGCATACCAGGCCCTTAGGTCTGGTATGGATTATAAAGGGAACCCCGCTACGCCGAAAAAACGGCGTGGGGCCCCCCCTAAAATCCATACCAGACCCCGATCCGAGCACGCAGCCTGGCCGGTCAGGAAAGGGGGTCGGGACGAGCGAGCGCCCCCCCCCCCTCCTGAACCGTACCAGGCCGCATGCCCTCAACATGGGGGGTGGGTGCTTTGGGGGAGGGGGCGCCCCCCCCCAAAGCACCTTGTCCCCATGTTGATGAGGACAAGGGCCTCTTCCCGACATTTTAAAAACCTGTGTAGTGTGTTTTATTACTTACAATTTTTCCCTAGGTGAAGGGGTAGGGGGACCATGTACCCCATACTCATTCACATAGGGTGGGGTGCCGGGATCTGGGGGCCCCCTTATTAAAGGGGGCTCCCAGATTCCGATAAGCCCCCCGCCCGCAGACCCCGACAACCAACGGCCAGGGTTGTCGGGAAGAGGCCCTTGTCCTCATCAACATGGGGACAAGGTGCTTTGAGGTGGGGGGGCCCCGCAGGGCGCCCCCCTCCCCCAAAGCACCCACCCCCCCATGTTGAGGGCATGCGGCCTGGTACGGTTCAGGAGGGGGGGGGCGCTCGCTCGTCCCCACCCCCTTTCCTGACCGGCCAGGCTGCGTGCTCGGATCGGAGTCTGGTATGGATTTTAGGGGGGACCCCACGCCGTTTTTTCGGCGTAGGGGCTTCCCTTTATAATCCATACCAGACCTAAGGGCCTGGTATGCCCCGCAACGGGGCTCGCAAGGTGTCAATCTCGCCGATAAAAGCGGCAAGATTGACATCCTTTGCTAGTCCCGTCGCACCTGAGTCACGTTCAAAATGAACGGACTTGGCCGTGTGTGGTCAAGTCCGTTCATTCTGAAAGTCCGCCGGAACTCCGGCGAAAGTCCGTCGGAAAGACGGGCGGACTTAGCCCGCCGGAAAGTCCCGGCGTGTGTGGGCAAGTCCGTCCGTTTTAAAGTCCGGCGCACCTGGCGGACAAAGTCCGTCGGAAAGTGTGCCGGACCAAGTATGCCGGAAAGTCCGACCGTGTGTACGTGGCATAAGAGTTTCAATTTGTATGCAATCAGACAGGCCCTTGAACTACATGGTTTTGGTAAATCTGAAGACAAAAATCTGCAGAAAATCTAATAGTGTGTATGGGGCTTTAGTGTGATTATGTGATGCTACTTGGATGTGGTTTGCATGTTCTATGGGGCCAGAATCATGGTAGAATCGCATCAAAGTAGCACAGGAGCCTTTTTCTAAAATTGTGCTGCACTGCATTGACGTGAACAGGCACCATTTAAAACAATGCAATTTTACATTTGTGC